>JAQJVL010000646.1:160000-473451 GCA_035578905.1 Stictocephala bisonia | reverse complement strand
GCGTTCTGGATTACAAGAAAACCATGCACGCCATGCTTGACCACGACTGACACGCTCTACGTGTTCTTTACCACAGAACGTGTTTCTCATTATAAATATAAATATATCATCCTCATAAGTAAGTCGCTTTTTGCTAACGTAGCTGTTCCCATATTTATTAATGAATTTTAATGATTGAGATGTCAAAAAGTTAGCCCCTATTCGTAGTTGTGCAATAAGGTCTTCATTATCCCTCTGTCAGCGCAGAAATTTGTGCACCCGAGTTTTTTATGGTTGTTTCCTAAGGAACTAAGAGGCCTACAGGAAAATCTAACTACACCATTGTTTTCCTCGTTTAATTGTACGTTATAAAATATGCATTTAAAAGTTGTATTATAGGTTTTTATTTATTTATTTATTGAAATTTTACATATTACAATACAAATATAAATCCAATTACATTGCAACATATTAATAAAAGCTTCTACTATTCCTAGTTTACAAGTGGAAATAAATTAAAATATTTTTGTTTCAATCAAAGTCTATGCATCATGCTCCTCATGTCTTCAATAGTATTAAGAAATATATCTATATATAAATATAAACAAATATAAATAGAACTTTTAAACCCATTAAGCTTAAATCTATAATAAATACATCCCAGCACACACAAAATAACTACACTAACAATACAAATACACTTCAAAAATGATGATTTAAATATCTTTTCACTACACTACTATGAGTTTAGCTGTTTTCGTTATGTGTTTACAACCTGCGAAACATCATATTTTCAACAGCTGTCTATTGTTTACTACCGAAAGTAACATTGTTTACAACCGAAAATTTTCCACAGACAACAACGCCTGTTTTTATTCCGTAGTGTAGTGAAAAGTATCGTTCAGAACTCGAGTGAAAGTGTTTTGTATGTTCTCGACCATTCGAAGTGCTCGACAAGTCTCGCACTTCAAACATATGGTCTCGAACATGCAAAACCCCACTTTCCACTCTTGTTATGAAATATACTATAGTAACTTTAATTTGAAAGTAACAAGCAGCAATGTTAGAATTCAAAGCAGTGTCTGACACTCGAAGTGAATGAGGTCAAGGTCGATGACAACACATCAACACTATCAGGTAGAGCGTTGTACAGCTGCATCATAGTATTAATGGGGGAGTGAGCACCAAGATTTGAATGAGCAAAATGAGGTCTGAACAACGCTCGAGTTCTTGACGAGGGGCGGGCAACATTAAAGTTCAAACGGGCAAGCAGGCCACTGCAGTACACCTTCCCAATTAACAATTTCTTCAAGAAAGCAAGCAAACTCACACAACGTCGCCTACGCAGGCTATCGAACTCGAACAATGCTAATAATTCGGCATAAGGTATCAAGTAAGTGTAAACTCGGAATATTTTAAAATACAAAAACCTCAAAAACTTGATTTGTATTTGTTCTACCATTTCAATTAAATAACATTGGAAGGGGTTCCAAATTACACAAGCAAACTCAAGTTTTGATCTAATTAAAGCAAAATTTTTCGTAATTTATATCATAGTTGGAACAAAAAGTACCGGAATTTTAACTAGTTTTCACTGTACATCAAATTTACACTGTTCTTACTCAAAAACTCGTTAATGCATCGCATTTATATTTAAATACCTGGTTGGCAGGAATGTTTTATATAAGTTTTATAAATTTTATAATTTTAACCCCTCGATAAAAATAGTTCTTGTAAATTTCCTGACACATTGTTTTCTTGGCTTCTAGAGGTCGTAAAATTAGTTTCTTGGTCTTGTTGTAATCCTTATGACATGTTTAGTTACAATTCATCATTTTCATATGTGTAAATGGATGCAGTGATCTTAAATAGATTTGAATGAATTTAAAATAACTTTAAATTTATAAATTAATAAGAATTTGTGATTAGATTTTTCGTAGGACTCTTAGTTCCTTAGAAAAAATCTTAAAACTCGAGTGCACATAATTTCTGAGCTGACAGTAAGTTCGTTTTTCGGCCGTAAGAATGACATGAATTTTAATTATTGAAAAAGTAACAGCTGTTCAAATGTAAATAATGATTTATATGAAATTTTAACAGCTATTGGAATGTAAATATTGTTGTTAATAACATCGAGGAGTCTATAGATCTTTCTTAATATTACAGGGAGAGAAGTTTGTTTGATTTAGTGGAAGTTTTGTTTGACCTATAAATATAAAAATCGAGTGCATGTCTGTCTGTGTCTCTATATGGTTATCCTTTTTGCATTACTAATTCATTTATCCAATCTTCATGAAACTTTGCGAAGTTATGTATTTTTCCCAGGGAGGGTTTGAAAGCGTGGATTTATTTGTATCCAAGTGTAGGACTCCGAACCACTGGCCTGAAAAGTGTCAATGGTCAATCATAAGCTGTTGAAAAATTCAAAAACATCAAATAAAACTAATCTTTTGAGATAGGTGAGGTAATTTCATCGGGTGTTTATAATTTAGTCTACTCGTTTAAATAAATTTCAACTCAAGTACACCTCAAATGAATTTATATCATATGGTTTTACGTAACCAACTTTTTAATATGGTTTTGTATGGTTAAAACGCTTAAATTACAGTAGTTTCAAAAGGCACGTACCGATGCCGAGTTATCACGAGCACACCGAGTTAAGAAGTGGACAGTAGGCGCGTGCAGCTTGCAGGTGTGTCCTCTAGTTTTAATATATCAAATTCTGAAACTAAATTAGGAAACGCAAAAATTGGTCGATTACAAATTTACGTTCCAGAATAACTAAAACCATTATTTCTGTTTGAAATAAAGCCACAAAAGTCTGCACTATAACCAAATTCCGTGGAACTGGCACTAAATTTTGTTAAAAGCAGGCACCACCGTTTTGTGAAACGTCCTACTTCTTATAAAATAAATAGTTTTGCATTGAACAAACTATTATTTTAAAACTTAAATAAACATTTGATTGGAGGGTTCATGTCATTCAATACCACTGTACGTGTATGGGCGGGAGGGTGGGCCAATACCACTGTACGTGTATGGGTGGGAGGGTGGGCCAATACCACTGTACGTGTATGGGTGGGAGGGTGGGCCAATACCACTGTACGTATATGGGTGGGGGGTGGGCCAATACCACTGTACGTGTATGGGTGGGAGGGTGGCCAATTTGCAGAAACGCCATCTGACCCGGGACTGAGTTACCTCGCAAGCAAGATATGTGCCGTCTGGTGTCAAGTTCAGTAACAGTGAGTAAAGTAAAGTGACTGGCAGACCTGTATAAGTTATCATCAACCACAGGAGTCCCGCCAGGATAAATAGCATTGACCAGATTTTGCCCCACGGAAGCGAAAAGGGAGTTAAAATCATTAGAAACTTGTTTAATTGACTCAATGGTTAGAGAAGAATTTGGAAGATATTTTTCAATAGAAAAAGAATCTTTCCGCACAACCCTTCCAGAAAGTTCATTAATTACCGCCCAAAATAATTTAGGATTTTTACTAAACTGATTAAGTTTGAATCGATAATGATCCCTCTCATACACAATAAATATACGACCAACTCACCACTGGTAACTACAAGATAACAGTGTCAATCAAAATCGAGCGTGGCTGTTCCTTGGTTAGGTGATCGTCTCAGCGATCCAGTTCTTGCTCACAGTTCACTTGCTCGGTCACTGGTGGTGGTTAATAAGTGACCCTTGTACCTCAATTTCAGTGTTAGAGAAGGCTTCTTAGCTCTATGTTCAGCTGGTAAAATGTTATATCCTTTAACTTTAAACTTTGACTTTTACAAAGTTAAATTTAAATGAATGAATTATAACTTATGAAACGAATTATCTTTTTGATAAAAAAAAGAATGAATAAAATAAAACGTTTTAAATTAAGTACTTATTTGAGCATATGTTGGGAGCAGTCCAGTTTTAAAATCGGATAATAAGGGACAGCATGCGAAACACTGCAAAGCTAGGCGCCAGACGCCCACCGTATCTCATTCTGTCGTTCTGCAGTGACGTTTCTATACGAAATGCAAGTTGAGTATCACAATTAAACTATTAAAATTATTCAATTAATTGATGTATGTTAGAATATGAATAATTGATTAAGTTCAGAATTAATTACCGTTAAGAAATGCAGAAAAAACTTAACGTTTATTTAAAGTTGAATATACATAACTAAAGGCAATCGCAAAGTGACTAATAATATTAATATTTTAACCTCTTGGTAGAAAATGACTGTAAATAATCAATTCCTTTATAAATAAACTATTATAATAATAATATGATCAAAATTTTTTACAAATGTTTCGAGGCTAACATCGTTGTTGATTTTACTTTTTTTATGAGATGGCAATATCTTATTTCTCTTATTCACGATTCATTACTAAGACGCCGATCGTAGGGATGGAAAGAGTATACGGGTGAAGGAGAGTAGATGAACGAGACTATTCATTGTATTTAGCCAAGGTCAACTGTTCCTTAGAATGGGTTTTTTATTAATAGCCCAATCCAGGGCGACTAAGACATTTCAAGATTTACGTGGAGCCCGAACCACGTAGTGTTGGTCTGATGTTCAAATAATGACAATCCTTGTACTCACTGCTCTTCCCTACACAACATACAGATCCTTACTACCACCCAATACGGACATCCCAGACTTCTCTAGTTTTGTAGTGGTGGCCACGCCGGTACACAACAGGACCGAGAATAGAGCACTGCACCACTACTAGTAGTATCTTCCAGTGTCCGTTTTTCTGGTTCTGGAGGCTCACGACAGAAAACACTGTTTCAAAGAGTACTAAAATGTCGATAGAGGGTTAGAGTTGAAAGGAGATTCAATTTATTGAACAAAATTAAAAAAAACTGAGTCTAGTCATCTGTAATCTACAGTATATCTTGTTGAAAAGAAACTACAGAACTCTGGCGACTCCACATTCACTATTACATACTTCCAGTTTTTTCTTCTCCTAATCGTAATTTACTAGGGGACAACTCCACACGCCTCGCGTGCCAACATCGTCACTCGATGCGCTCGGCCTTCACCTTATAACATAACTGCATTAGATTACCATTGAAACCTTCAATTCTAGTACAGGAAAGCCCTGCAATTAAAAGTGAATAAAACCATGTTTACAGCCCTCGCTGTTTTAAAATTAACAAATATCCAACCTTCTAAATATTACAAACACTATTGTTTACATTCCAACAGCTTTTAAACACTTTCTGGAAATATTTACTTACATTTGAACAGCCGATACTTTTTCAGTTCATTTATATCTGTCTCCATGTTATTATTATGGTTGAAAATGACTTTCAGGACTTCCCGTACACTTCAGGGTGAAACTGTTAAAAAATAAGACCTTATTGCACAACTACGAACAGAGGAACAGTTTTTGACACCTCAACTGTTTAAATTGGTCAAGAAATAAGGGAGGAGTTTCGCTGAAAAAAATAGCTTCACGTATTATACACAAGGATATAAAGGAAATATTTTTCATGTAATATAGGATTGTACGTAAACATACTGGTCTCTTTTAGAAGAGGACCTCCACTCTAGAGACATTGTCTACAGGAATAGCACCACGAATGGGAATAAAACGAAACGTAAACGTGATTCAGTAAATGTTATAATGAAGAAAATGATACTTTTAACCTAACATAACGTATCAAGAGTGGGGGTCATCTTCTAAAAATAGAGCTGAATAGACTATGTAAATCTAACCAAGATTGTACCTTAAGCGAGTGAACATGTTTAAATTTATTTTACCAACTATGAGACCTGTAACATTTCATAGCCAAGTGGTGTCAAGTAATCAAATCAGAGAGAGGGGAGGTTTTCATTTCACATCTCACGAAACTCCATCCCTCCCTTTCCACTGACTGTCTCGCTTTAACACCAGTGAGAGACTTAACGTTTCACCCTTCTCTGTTTATTTCCCGTTTTCTAAAGTCATGTTCGAGCATTGTAATTGTTCTTATAAAGTCTGTAATTGTAATTATGTTGTTTGTTTTGAATGTTTTATAATATTTTATTTAGAACCATTTTAGTATGAGCAATTATTATTTTAATGTGACTCCATTTTTAATAAATGGTTCCAAAGAATCGGCACAAACTTTCCCCCATATTAAAAACTAAAAATCTAAACTTTGAAAATTGCCAGTTTGATTCCTAAATATCTTTAATTCCATGTCAAGTTAGAGACATGCAATTTTTACTTTAAATATTTTAAATTACAATTCACATCTTTTCTAAAAAATTAATAAAAAAGTTTAATCAAAAAATTTCAATAAAGTGAAAAAGTGGTCTGGAGATATTGCCTAAATACACCTACAAACTAAATTTGGTTAAAATCGATTCATCCGTTGGTCTCAAGTGAAGTGCACATACACACAGACAGACACACATACGAACATACATCAAACAGGTTTTACGAAAAAAACACTTTTTTGGTTTCAGTGGACCCTAAAATGGATTTTAGACCAACTTGTAAAAAAATTTTTTTTACGATCCCAATAATTTCTTTATGCTTACGCATATGAGAGAAAGAGAAAAACAATACAAAAAATGTCTAAAATGACCTTAGGACTAGTCAGGTTTTCTTACAAGTTTACTGTATATATTGCGTTTCTGTATATTTTTTCCTATAAATATATTATTTGAAACCATCAATATTTAAATTGCATACATTTATTTAAAAGCTATTTACGATGTAAGATTTACAAAGATCTGTTTCCTACTAATTTTATTTTCTGAAACCAGTCAGAATACAGGCATTTTATATGCTAATTATTGATAGATTTATTATAATGAGAGTAGTCCATAGTGAACTTTTATAAGCGTTTGATATTGACTTGTGCAACCTTTAAAATAAAATTAAATTGAAAAGGTTCTCGTAATATACATTTGATTTAATATCAATATTTAACAACATATTTTACGATTGAAAATTTCATAGTTATTTAGTCAAGGTATTTGAAATAAATGCAACACATCATTATGGCGCTAATCCGTAAGCAAAGATGCTATTGTAAAATTGAATCGGTCACTTCTGTTTTGTTATTAATTTGACTGTAAAACGACAAAACATTCTAACCGTAAACAACAAGAAGGGGACGCAGTAAAGTTAGGCGCCAGCACCCCTAGACACTGCCAACCCTAATAGGCTAGAGTCAGTGATAGCTGACTGCACGCACCAGAGAGTTATGTATATCAACATTAAGTTATTTACAATATGCTCAGTGTCTTCTTGAAAAATATTGTCTGTGGTGTTGGATTGTCAAACAGTAGGGCATTTTGTTACAGTCGTGCTATTCAAGGTTACTTTGTTTCTCTAAACACATTATATGCATATGCGATGTCAATAATAAATACATAAGAACAGCGCCTAATATGGAACAAAATTAAAATAAAACTCGTAATGTTAAAATTAACTACAATACTATCATTTACAGTGCTTAAATTTAGAAAGTCACGGACACTGTAAAACGATTTTTCTAATAAAAAGTGTTTTAGATTTTTGCGGAATTCACGTGTTGGTACCTCAGTTTTAAGACATGCAGGCAGAGCATTAAACAGTTTGATGCAATATACCATATTTATTTGGAAAAAAGGTGAATGCTTTGGAGTTTGAATGTTTAGTCTTGCGCGAAGCGAATAAGGTGTCAATTAACCTTGGCTAGCAAACACTAGTGGCGCAGTACTGTTACCCAGCTACTTGGGGACAGAGTGTTTGGGGAGATTGTAGGTGATAGGTTCCATGCTCGGTTCTCTTAATACCGACACGGCGTCCGCTCAATGGTTGTCATCAACGTAGATACTACTAGAGAAGTCTGCAGTGTCCGTGTTGAATGGTAGTCAAGGTTCGGATGTTGTGTAGGGAAGAGAACTGAGTGTCAGACTTATCAGTTAGCTAAAAATCAGACCAACACTACGTGGTTCGGATTCCACGTAAAGCTGTAGGTCCCATAGTTGCCCTGGCTATTGGGCTATTAATAAATAGTCCTTGCTGAGCTAAGTCGAACTCAGATAGTAACAATGACTACAGTCGTTCATCTACACTCATCACACTCATTCACTCTTCATATTCACCTATATCTCTATGATCGGCGTCTTAGAGATGAATAATGAATTCTTTTTATATAATATCAAGGTTTGGAAGACGATAAGATTACGTGAGTTTTAAACATTTGGTAGAAACAACTCTCTTTAAAATTGTAATATCCTTGTTCTTACATTCAAAAATTTAGGAACCCTTTCCAGGTACGGTTTTTATGATAGTGCGTTTTTCAAGTTAAAGATAACAATGAGTTTCTTAATTCACATATTACAAGTTTTTAAAAATACATTATAAAACACCAAAACTTGGACAACAATTTACATTCAAATATTGAAAATGGAGATAAATGCATTAACTCTGGAATATATTGGATAAACTTTAATAATTGTAGTGTATTTCACCTACGTCAGACAGTAAATTTAACAATATAAAAACCATTCCTCTGCCTATAAAAGAAAGTAACTGAAAGATTATATGTACAAAACCTTACTGTAGCTTAAACACAGTTTAAACAAAATATATTAAAATCTAGATATTTCGAACATTATAATAAGCGTAGGCGTATTGATGTATGGAAAGAATAATTTATTTAAAAATAAAAATGTGATAAATATTCGATTTCTAGACGCCTGTCAAAATGCGTTTTCTCGTTGAAAAAGTTGTGAAAAATAAGTTTATAATTCTTGAGGAGTTTGATTTTAGTAGCGGAAAACTCGTTTTTTATCTAAAAATCGGAAAACTAATTTTTATGTGATTGAAAAAGCAAACTTTTAAAAAAATTGGCATTTTTTAATGTTTTTCATTTTACTTGTTTTGTACGCTAAAAAAATCGATTGAATAATTCCAATAAAATTTCGGGGTTTTCACTATTATATAAAACACTTTTTAACGATATTTAGGTTATTAAAAGTTTTCCGTGGCTGAGATCAACCTCCTCAAGAATAACAAACTCATATTTCACTACTTAAAAAAAACTTATATTTTCAGAGGTGTCTAGAATGTGCATTGTTACCGGACGTGATTTTCCAAAATGGATCACCATGATAAATGTACATTTTTAAAACTTATATTGTAATAAACGTGTCTTATATGACGTTCACTTGTATTGTGTTTATGGTTTTGTGTAATTAAACGTATATTTATGGAATATTTTTATTAAAAATGATTCAGTTTTCAGTTTTAGTGTATCTTAATAGTTTATCAAAGCATGTATCTAAATTACACGTTCAAATATACTTCGATCGGTGTTAAGAAGTATTTACATAAATAATGTCAATATTTAGTACGAAGAAGTTCTCAGAATTGACAAAAAAAAAAAAAAAAAAAACCTATAAAATAATAGTCAGTAATAATGTTACAAAAAAATTAAAAACAACAAATAATTTTTCAAAAATATCAACAAATTAATATATTTATTACCATAAAAAATCATACATTAACTATTACTTTTATTCCATACCTCAACTTCCAGCCATGTCAACGACAAATATCGTTGACGCAACTTAATCACTCACTCTGAGCGTCTTAGTACTCGCTATTTAGTGTGGATTTATGGACAAAATGGGGTAATCGAGGGAGGTGCTAACAAGCTCCTTAAAACTCTATCAAATTAGCTGTGATTTAGTGTCTGGGGAGTGAAACTCAAATCTTGGTTGTTACCGGGAGTTGGAGGGAGGGGGTGTAAGAAAGCAGTTAGAAAGAATTTTTATGACAACGTGTGAGTAGGTTGTTTTCAATTTGATATTAAATTAAGAATTGCAGTAATAAAACATATTTGACGGGTAATGATAAATAATAAATAAAAATAAAAAAATCTTCAAGACTTCGGGATATTGTTACGAACAATAAAACTGGGGAACAGGTTCCTATAGATACATTTTCTAAAAAAGTTAATTTTTTCGTATGTCTAAAGTGTTTTTTACATAATTTATCATATTTTAATAACCCCTAGAAATATTATATTCAAACCCGGAAAATGAATGAGGAATAATAAGATCTAATTCAGTATAGTGTCAAGTCCCTACTTATACAATTCCAAAATGGCGGCTATCCTTCATTTTCAAAGCTTAAATAATATCTTAACATTAAAAATCGTTCTAAAAAAAAAAAAAAAAAAACTAGACACACAAAAATCCCAAAATGTGGTTTCTTAAAATATGGTACAAAGACTTTTGAGGTCGGATCATTAACAACTTATAAGTTGTAACTTTTGTAATGCAGTACATGCTGATGTAGTTTAAATGTTATACAACTAAATGCACTGTATTACAAAATTATAAATTTTCTATTATTAATGATTCCAACTTAACAATATTTCTACCATATTTTAGAAAATTAAATTCTCAAATTTTTTCAATCAAGTTGTTGTTTAGAAACATTTATACTGTTTAAGTTGTTAATATTTAAAAACTAAAAATAGTCTCCTTTTTGAAAAAGTACAAAGTAGGAACTTCACATTTTATACTAATTTAGGTCCTATTATTTCCCATATATGTACGTTTAAGATATATGTGTTTAAGGTTTAAAGATAATATCTTGAGGTGTTATTAAGATACGATAAATTATGTAAAAAACGTTAATAGAGACAGAAAACTAAAATTTTTAGAACATATATTTATAGGAACATTTTCCTCAGTTTTAGTGTTCGTAACAATATCCCGAAATTTTGAATGGTTTTTATGAACTCCCTGCTGTATACAGGGTTTGGCAAAAGTCTGGAATATATTTACTAATTTCAAAACCATTGAAAGAAACTTCGCAATTATGTACACGTAAGTTCTAAAACATTTAGAAATATTTTACTTGTTTTTTTTAACATAGCCAGGTGATTGCCCATGAAGGAAGTCTTAAAAAAATTAAATGTAAGTCTACCTTGAGTTATACCTCATTTTAAAGGTCTTTGTTTGTAAAACACAACATTGCAAACCTGAGATCAAAAGGATGACCCAGTCAGAAAATACAACAACTCAAAGAATTTAATGTCATATAACTAACACTGCTAAAGACAAAGGTAAGATAAGTTGTTATCTATTGCTGCGTAGAACTATAATTTATATAACTGAATATGAAAAATTAAATTTCACAAAAAATAAGTAATAAATTATTGTAATATTCTTACACTATTTAAATAAACATACTGTCAAAAGTGTTTAAATACATTTTTCTCGTTTTTATCTTAGGTCGTTTGACGCAGTCGTTTGTTACAATTGTTAACAATCAAGAACATACTCTGTAACAGCGAGCTGAAAATGTTAAATAAATAGTCATATA
This sequence comes from Stictocephala bisonia, assembly GCA_035578905.1. Lineage (NCBI taxonomy): Eukaryota > Metazoa > Arthropoda > Insecta > Hemiptera > Membracidae > Stictocephala > Stictocephala bisonia. Next base: position 462,150 of record JAQJVL010000646.1, on the reverse strand, counting down.
ACTAAGAAGAATTAGTAATATGACGTTAAATTCTTTGAATCGCTTTATTTTGGGAATGGATCATCCTTTTGACCTCAGATTTGCACTTTTGTATTGTACAAACAAATAGCTTTAAAATGAGGTATAGCTCAAGGTAGGCTTACATTTAAAAGTTTTAAGAACTCCTTCACGGGCCCATCCCCTGGATATGCAAAAAAAAGTAAAATATGTCCATATGTTTGGTATAGGGATATGTACATTATTACAAAGTTTTATTACTTTTCTTTTAATTGTATTAAAATTAATAAATACATTTCAGACTATTGCCCAACCCTGATATTAAATTCTTTGATTGGCTGTCAGGGTTGGGTATAACTCCAGGTAGACTTATATTTAAAAATTTTAAGACTTCCTTCCTGGGCCATCCCCTGGATATGCAAAAAGCAAGTAAAATATGTCTAAATATTTGATATATAGACATGTACATAACTGCAAAGTTTCATTAAATTTTTCTTAGTAGTTTTGTAATCAATAAATATATTCCAGACTTTTGCCCAACCCTGTATATTTATTTCAAAATTATTTATCTTATTTCAGAAACTGAGTATCTCATAGGTATTGTATTAATCGTGGTATTGAGGTTATTATGTATTTAAGTTTTAATTGGCATTACCAGGTAGTTAAAAGTACTAAATAACACTTTGAGTACTGGATATTAAGAGCCTTTTAAGTGGCCCAAGAAATATCCGCATTCATATGTACCCATTCAAGTGGCAAGCTTTCTACACAAGTGGCCAATATTGCGGCCTCTGCAGCACTCACAGTTGCATATTTTTGGCGCTACCTTGAAGCTCCTAACCCACTTTCATTGCATACTTTGACATTTTGGATAGCTCAGCACACTTGAACTAACTTTCTGATAAATATTTTATCCTTCGGTGACAACGTTAAAAATATGATCCAATCCGATATCTTAAATGATTGTGACATGTATAAAATGTACGGTTAGGCATGCATCTATTGATCGCAAACGTTCATTATATTCATTTATAACTTATAGCAAATTAATGAAGAATGTGATGGTAGAGATATGGGCAAAAATGAGGGCGAACTACACTTGTTCATTAAATTTGTTAATGAACAAGTGTAGTAGTTTTTACTTACTAAGGTTGACTGTTCCTTAGACATTTATAAATAGCCTAATAGCCAGATGAACTAAGGAACAAAAAGCTTTACATGGAATCCAAACCACGTAGAATACGTCTGATTTCCAGCTCACTGACAACCCTTTTATATGGACGCTATTAGAACATTCAGAAGTGTCAGTGTGGAGTATGTGCAGGATACGGATGCTGTGTAGGGAAGAGCATTGTGTTGTAGCCTTGTCAGTTAGCCGAAATCAGACCAATAATACGTGGTTCGTATTCCACGCAAAGATGTAGGTTTCTTAGTTGCCCTGGCTATTGGCTTTTAATAAATGGCTCCTCTAAGGAACATATAACCTTAGTAGCAACGACTACGCTCGTTCGTCTACTCTCGTCTTTTTAATAATAAATTGTAAAAGTATAAAGACACTTTGTAATGAATACACCTTAGTCATTGCTGCTTTCTTACACCCCTCCCTCCACCTCCCGGTAACAACCAAGATTTGAGTTTCACTCCCCAGACACTAAATCACAGCTAATTTGATAGAGTTTTAAGGATCTTGTTAGGCCCTCCCTCGATTACCCCATCTTGTCCATAAATCCACGCCAAGTAGCGGGTACTAAGATGCTTAATGTTAGTGGTTAAATTGTGTTGGCAGTAACTGTCATTGTCATGGTTAGTGTAGGGTTAGTAATAATAAATACAATTAATATTGTTATTAATTGTTTGTGATTAGATTTCTTAGTAAGGAGCCTACATCTGTTTTACATCAAGCCCAGTTATTTTAAAAAAATTCATTTGTATGGTTAATACTTACAAAAAATGTTTTTAATTTTTATCTTTCGTATTATTATTAATATATTTAATTTTATAGTGTTTTCCTCCATTTTTACTTTTATTTAGTACTTCTAACTACGTGGTAAAGCCAATTAAAAGTTAAAAACATATTAACGTTCATGTAGTAATTTTATGTTAAAAAGTAACCATTTAAAACGGTTACTAATTTCTTCTAAGTTTTTAGGTTAAAATAAGAATGCAGTGTTAACAGATTGTTATTAAACCACATATGATTTAACCTAACTTTGACCAAACTTTCATCTTAACACAGTTAACATACGAAGATTTAAATATTAATTTAAAAACTTCAAGCACTGTTTAACCAATAACCAATATTGTAGTTTGACTATTTTGAAACATTAAATATATTGAAGGGTATACAATAGAGACGTCAGATCAGCTGACCGATACCTGACCGTGATGAATAAACAATCAGCTGATCCCGATGTAACAGCTGTCATTTATAACAGAATTATAGCTGATGGATTTATGATATTTCAGCTAAAGTCTCAGGGGCACTCTCAAGTTGTATTGGAGACCCTCAGGTCATTGTGTTTACAAATATAACTATATGTGTTCACGGTGAATATAACAATCGGGTATATCTTGAAACGTTACAATAATATTTGAGGATGTTCAATAACGATGTACTAATAAGAATTGTTAAATTGTACTATTTATATAAAGGTATAAAATGACATTATATTTAAATTAAAAAAAATATGCTTACTTGTTATATGTGGTTTCCAAAATAAGGCAAACATTCAAATAATCATAATGTAGGAATAGAACAAACATAACGGGTTTAAAAGATTAGACCAAACTACAATACTTAGATTTCAAATATGAATAACAACTGGAATCAATTGGAAAATGAATGAAAGATTGAATGTCAAACAGTAAAAAACCACAACTGATTAAAATATTTGAATTGGATTTTATTAATGCCAAACGTAATTAATTTTCTGAAATAAATATTGGGAGTATTCTTCTATTTAAGTAGCTTATTGAAAAATATAAATGAAAGGAAATTAATAATACATATATGATAAACTAATAATGTAGCAGTATAAATGGAGTTGGTGAAATAAACAGTTTATCTAAAATATTGAGAATGCTTTTTGTGCGACATCGTTATGCAATATGTTTAGAGACCACCACAGGGAATCCAGGATTTTCGAATCCACAGGGAGGCAGGAAATTGGGCTTCTGTATAGTATTTGCTTCCACTTAAAAATAATCCTTTATCATAATAAAAGCTAGATTAAATGTAACTAAAATCCCATGTAATCGTACTGGTGACTTGCTGAGTCAGAGTGTGGGCTGGGTGGCAGAGCCTCTAATGACTCATGTCAGTTTTCCAAGTGAGTTGTGCCGAATGTGGAGTGTCGTAATTGTGTAAGAGGTAACCAGACGTAGTGTACTTAGAAGGGGTGTCTACTTTCAAGTATTATGTCATCAACCCTATATATATTTTTTTAATATTTCCTCAACATAATTTCCACCAAAAACTATTCATAATGACCTTATACTAAAGTAAAAAAATATAAAATATAGTCCTGTAACTGCATGGACAACACAAAAACGTACTCTATATGTGTATGGGTAAGGTAGGTCAATACCATTGTGCATGTAGAGGTGGGTGGGTCAACGTGTGTGGGTGGGTAAACATAAATTATACGTATAATGGTGGGTGGGTCAATACCACTTTATTAAGTGTGTAGGTGAGTAGGTGTCTCAATATAAATCATTCGAGTATCTGTGGGTGGGTGGGTGAGTTCGACTAATCGTCAGAAAGGGCCATTTATTAATAGCCCAATATCCTGGGCATCTAAAGGACCTACAGTTTTACGTGGAATCCGAATCGAAAGTAGTTTACTATATAGGAGTTGATGAGTGTACTGTAAAATATTTTGTAAGAATTTCTCAATAGAACGCATTTTTATAAATCTTATATTATTATTATAACTAAACATTGTTTTGGATAAGAATTAATAATCACAATAAGTCTTAATAGAGAGTTAACGGACACTTGTGTTTTAAATGTTTTTACATCACGGTTTCATAAACTCATCAAGAACATACAAATATTATCCCATGGTAATAGATAATTATATAAATAAAAACTGAAAAACAAGTGGCCAGCAATGTGGTTAGAAGTTTCAAGGTTAGCAAAAAGTATACCGTTTTGAGTGAGAGGTGTCTTGGTTACGCATATTCCAGAAGTAGCCAAAATCTCCAGACATGTTGCAAATATGGTTGCATATCAAATATTAAACTTTGTCTGGATATTTTAATTATTTCGATGACATATCTGGTGTATAGTATAGTATAGAATATGCGGGGTTTCACAAAGTGTTGATATTGTTATTACGCGATAGAAAAGAAATAAACCAACAAATAAATGAGTAACAAAAAATAATGATTCAGATAATAAATTTACACACGGTAGCAAAAATCTCCTTATTTTGTGCGATATATATTTAATTACCTCCTTAGTAAGAATATATATATATTTCTTTTATATGATTTTTCGGATTTGAGTTACAGGTGCCGTCGTCACCTACTTGTTACTAATACTTAACATATTTGTTTCGTAATGAGATATTAATGAATGTATTTGTTTATAAAATAATAAAGATCATTATTCATAAATGGTTCTTTATAAGCAACATTCTATCTTAGTAACGATGCCTACACTCGTTCATCCACACTCATTGACAACTCATATTCTCACACTGCTCTATAATCGACGTCTTAATATTTAAAAATTAATCGATAGACTAGGTAGTTTGAAACGTAATAAACGTTTACGTTGTGGCTAACAGTTTTAGTAAAAAACCAGTATTAATTTTGAATAAATTAACTATGTTGTCATTTCATTACGTTCGATGTTTGTTTGTTGAGGAGATAAACATTTTCTTTTGCAAAAGATTAATGTTTCCTCTAACTGTCTTGAAGAGTTAAATTGTTTATTTTGGTTTGTATATTTAATGAATAATTTTTTATTTGCGCTTAGTAATATATTGTTAAACATTGTTGTTTAGCATTTTAATAATATGAATGTTTGCTATTATTGATTTTTTCTGCTTATATTAAGATAGATTTGTTAATTTTTCATTTATGTTTAATGTATCGCTAAGCATTTTTGCTAATGTTATTGATATTATTTTTTTTCCTGTCATCTGATTAATAATTGCTATTATTCTGATTGGAATTGCTGTGCTTCCTGTTCAAACAATATCGTGTGTTGAGTCAAAGTGAGCAAGCTGGCATTAACCTTAAACTTGAACATGACGTTGACCTTAACCTCACTTCTGATCTTGAAAAATGCAGCAGAAGTAACCTCAAACTCCATCCCTTAATGTACAAAAGGCGAACTGATTTGAAAAAGGTAATATGATTACACTTAAAAACATAGTCGTTGTGTTATTCAGAGAGCTACTATAGCTGGAAAAAGTATTAAAAAAAGCGCATAATGAGATTGTGAGCGTATAAAATAGTTTATCAAAGGATGAAGAGAAATAAAAAAAAAAAAAATAATAATAATAATAATAAAGAATAACTCGATATGACCTAACTCTAAAGGCATGTTTTTGGGAAATTATTAGCTATTTGTTATATTATGGCTGCAAAACTATTGTGTTTTTATTTTAAATAAATCCAGAGATTATCTTGTTATTAAATAACTTTAGTATTACATTATTAGTTATGTTAGGTAAGTTTATGAAAGATTTTATTATATAAATAGTGTGAATAGTATCATATTGTGTACTAATGGAAGTGGTACTTATTATTTATATAGGCTTATAATAAACTCTTATGTCCAAATTCATCTTACATAATTTTATACATAACAATAAAAGCCATAACTTACACCTTTATCTACCTAAATTTACCATATTCATTACATACAATAAGTAGTTACTATACATGCTGTGATTTAGATTATAAAACTATCTTTAAATATATATAGTATATGTATATAAAATGAAATTTTGTTTGAAACGATAAATTAGTTATAAATAACCAGTTAATTTAATAAAATGATGGTTTATTTATAAAATAAATTTCATTCTAAAATTAAAGAACATGTTTTATAAAACTAAAAAAAGTGCTTAATTGCTTCGTAATTTTGAGTAGATAATTAAAGGCCCTTTTGTAAGCGCAAAATAACTTAATTAAGGTGAGCTAAGTTCCACTGTGATTAATGATGAAGTGTCAACAAAGGGTGAAGGGGTCTGAAGGACGTAAAAGAAGTTTTTTGTTCTTTAATTATTATAAAAATACTTTAAATATAAAACTAACAAACAGTTATTTATACATATCTAATGTGGGTTGTTTGTGAAGATGAAGAATTCTTTAATTAGTTAGTTTGTATTTATATAAATAGGACGAAACTTTATTCAGCGTTATGATTTTAATTTTGATAATCAGTGTAAATTATAAGGTGCCTAGTAAAATAATTTCGTGATTCCTAATATTTTTTACACAAATACAAAATACATAATAAGACTAATGTAAAAGTACGCCATGTTAAGAAAAGTTTTCTTGTAATGACAAGTATTAAATAACTGACTATAAATCCAAAATTTTTCAAAGCAAAAAATTATGTTGGCCCTCTACTTTTATTTTTAACAGTATTGTTTATGAAATTAACTTGTTTGACTATCAAGTTACTCTATAAACTAACTATCCCTATTGTCTATTTAGGCACCCCAAATAATGAATGTTGCTACTAAGAGATAAAAATTATCGACTTAAACATTTAGAGGTATATGAGATATGTACACGCAGACGTCAAATCAGCTGGCCGACACCTGACCGTGATGAATAAACGATCAGCTGATCCCGGTGTAACAGCTGTCATGTATAACAGAATTACAGCTGATGCTCTGTGTGCATTTCCGCTTTAGTCTCAAGAGCATTCATGAGTTATATGGTACAAGTATGTGTGCTTGAAAATTAAAGGTTAAATTGCATATTATGTCACGAAAGCGCCAAACATTTTTTATTATTTATTGAGTATAAAAAATGGTAAATTAATTATTTCTATAGACAATTTAGTCTTTACGTTTATATAAGGTGAACTTTGAATATTCGTGTTGTATATTTCATACATATGTTTACTAATTTAATTTAGTTAATTTTTGTAAAAAATTTTAACAATTGAGTGAGAACACATTTGTACTTGGCATGGCTTCATGAAAAATCGTTATATTGTTACAAATTGACTATAGTCCTTGTAAATATAAACATTGACAAATTATCTTTATCCGTACTTAGTAAAAGGACCAAATATCTCAAGTTTTTGTTCCACGAAGAGATTATGTAAGTTTTTCTCCATTTATGTGGAGTAGCTATATTGATTTTAGATGTAAGTAAAATTGAAAGGCCTAAAATAAACTCTAAAATATCAAATGGAGGAAAAATATCGAAAGTACAGCCTCTATTATTTGATCATAACGCATATAGACGTACTTCGATATGATTCTAGAAGATTTTATGTAATAATTGGGGCAGTTGTAAGCGACCTGCGTGTTATATTTAGGGCATGTAGGGGTTCCAGCAGCAGAGGGGAATCGTTCCACCGCTGAGCTGCTGTACGGAAGTGACTAACTTCCACTTTCAACTGATCATCTTCCGCAACAGTGTTTAGTTGAAAAAAAATTTAATGTACCTAATAGATTTTTCATTTGCTATTTATTGATTACAATATTATTCATTGTACTATTGCGATTATTATTGTTATTTTAACTATGTAATAAATAATGATTTAACTTAATTGTTCTTAGCCGGATTCGTTGTTGTTAATCAATCCAACCAATGGTCACTGCTTCTAATGACGTAAAATGGGCGGGCCTTGCTATTTTGTCGTCAGCACTCGGCCTACCAGACTGGTTGTCATGACAATTTTTAAATGGAAGTACACAGTGGGGGGACGATTAGTCCAAAGGTTCACTTGCACCACTCTTTGCACCACGCTCGCAAAAGTACGGTCAATAGGTCGTTTTCTAGGTGGCTTATGTGGCATAGTCAAAAATACTAGAGACAGACCTAGGAAAGTATAATTTCCACAGATGAAGGAAGATTCGGGCTGTATATCCTTCTCAGAACTAAAGGAACAACTCAAGATAGAGGAAAAGCTGCTGCTGACCAGTTTCCAGATGGAAGACAGAAGAATCTGTCACAACCATAAAAAATATAAATTCCACCCCCTTATACATAGATGGACAATATTAGATGTGTGTAGGATGTCTTTATACTGTCACCGAGACGATGTTTACATTAGGTAAGCCCAATGTTTTCAGGATGGGTCTCCAAAGACCGTTTGTAAGACATCAAGTGTATTGATTCTCAACAAAGTGATATAAATTGTTCGGTTTTATTCTCCTTTAGAAGGCTTACGTTTATTCACAGTAGCTAAGTTCCTATAGGTTGCAATAGCTAGGCACTCACGTCTCTCCTATGTTTGATAATAACAGGTTAAAGGTTAAAGACCCAAAGAATTGCATTCGAAATAACAGCTTATATAAAGGAGCTAAAATATAATCCTTATGTGTTTCATTAGATGCATTACTTATTTTATTCCTCAAAGAATGATCGTAGTGTCAACCTAAATAATTGGTATTTCAATTTAAAATACTATAATATTATAGTAATTTATAATGGTATATTTCATTTTTGTTCCAGTTAAAAAAGACACAAATAAAACATTTTCATACATCTCGAATAAAAATCATAATTAAAAATAAACCATAGTATGTATTTGAATTTTAAATTTTGTATAGCTAAAAAAATAGTCAAGTTCAAATTATGGATCACATAGATAATGACCGCCTATTGCGTTCTTATCAGGGACGATTAGCTGGTCTTCATTCAATCGGAGAAGAAAGTGTTGAATGGTTGTGAAAACTGGATTTAGCTCTATGATGGGAACTCGAAACTTAAACATTAAGACCCATATAGGCCTACTCTGTAATTTAGATTTTATTTTATAAATATTATGTTTTGTTTTACTTTATTTAATTTTTAATGGTATGTTTTAAATGTTTCATTGGTATGGTGGGTGGCTTTGAAAGAACATGATATGTTGTATATTGTTTGTTGAAACGTTCTTACACTTTAAATGTCTTTATAAAAGGCGTTCTTGTAAAAGTGTATTTAAATGTGTATAACTGAAACAGAGAGTTATATAAAATACAATAATCAAATTTAAGGAAGTAAAAAAATCCTTAATACTTAAATAATTAAATTCAAATCACATGATAACAACATAATGATCATATCTCTCTTCAAATAGTAGAACTTTTGAGTTAACTAATTTCAAATAGCTTTAACATATTATGTATTATATAAGTTTATATATATTTTTGAATTAGTCTTTCACTCATAGCTATAGTATTTAAATTATTTCAGAAGCTTTATCTTTTTGATTCAACAGTTATCAATTTATTAATCTAACGTTTTAACTTTTAGGTTTCTGTCTCGATTAAAAATTGTCTCAAAATGTGTTCTAAATATAAAAACTTTGTCGACATAAAATGTTTCATATACTTTTCCACATATACTACTTTATGTGTATAATTACTATTTTACTAAGTTAGCTAGTTGTTAAATGTACACAAAATAAACTAAATAAATAATAAATTCTAATTTTTGTAATTATATCATTTGCATTTGTCAATAAATACTCAATATAAAACAATCATAGTGTTAGTGTAAATTTTATTTTATGAAAAGGTAAATTTAAAATGGGAAACTACATAAATATTACACCACATAGGATTAAGCAAAACAAATAAATTCAAACATTTCGTAAAATGTATTACTTCTGAGGTCCCACCCACGCACTCTTTACAGTCATTAATCATTCACACTTGTCTACATAATTATTTCCTAATAATATTATGTATAAAACAAATTAAATATAAATGTTTTAAATAGACTAAGTAATGCCATTGGTTGTTTATACTAATAAATAGGTAACAGAGCAAGTAGTGTGAATGCGATAATGTAAATAAATTTAATATTGTGACTTTACGTTATACAGTTAGTCTACAATTATTTGTAATCAAAAGTCACATGTTGACGCCGAAGGCCGATTTGTATCAAGGCAGCGAGTGCCAAAATGTCAGCTCTCTACGTACACGGGAAGATGGAGAATTAGTGATGAGTGAGCCAGGGCTTTGCCTTTTATTTGTTTGCTTAGTTTCGTTTCTTTAGTTATTGTTACAATATTTCGGACGTCACGAAATTGTGTCATTAAAACCTATTTAACTGTATTTCTCATATAAAAATTATATAAACATCAAATAAGTTTCAAAACAGAAAAATCATGCTTGTAAAACTTTTAAAATTAAAATTAAAAACACAATTAAATTACATTGTAAGAACAAAATATACAAATATTATGGTCAATAATTTCGGTAAATCACGTTTACATTCCTCAGACCGGAAGGATTAAAAAAGGAATCATATATTGAATATAATTTAAATTATATCAAGAATATTTTAACGTTTTGTACTTAGATTGTAATAAATTTGTGTTGTACGATGTTCACTTGTGTTGCATTTCTAGCAACACGTAATACTATGATAAACAAACTAATTAAAATACATACTTAAATAAAAAATATATGCAAAAAGTCTGGGGACAGTTGAATATTGTTTTACCGTTACAAATAAAGGTACACAACTTTGCACATTGATGCTGGTCATAAAAATCTATTTTACCATGTATTCAGTGATCCACTACTTTGGAAGGAGAACGTCTCACTAGGAGTCGGAAGAAAATCTTAAACGTAAGCATACACACCATTTTAAAGGTCTTAGCTAGTAGAACATCATACCGCAAATTAGACCTCTAAAGGTCAATCTTAAACAAAATGACGGCGCTCAAAAGTTTCAATACTGATCTTATGTGCAAGATTTTAAACCACCACCATTTTGTGACGAATAAAGCTTTCGAGGTGCGGTTTGTGGCATTCTTCTATGCTTGACCAGCCCTTTAAAATGATGTGCATATCAACCCATGCTTACACTAAACCCTTTCTACTGACTCCTCATGGACCGTTCCCATTGATCAAATCAAATCAAATAAAGTTTATTGTCATAAAAACAAGATTGTCATAGACAAACGTCTTCCTTAACCTATTACACAACATTTTATTAATATAAACTATTTACAATTCATAAATTATAACTATGTAACTTATGCTTACTATCTATTATTGTATCTTATAAATAGTCAGAAACTGAATAATATTCTTTTTCTCTTAAAACAAATTTCAGTCTCTTTCTAAAAACATACACACAAGCTTCAGCCTTTAAGAACCTAGGTAACTTATTATACAACTTAACACAGTTGTAAGTGGAGTGTTTTTTATAAAAAGTACTATTGTGACGGGGAATATCTAAGTTATGTAAATTTTGAAGAGCATGTGATTTTAGATGGAAAAGGTGAATATTTTTCTTTGTAAACATAAGGGTTTCCAAGATATATAGAAGAATATTAGGACACTAAATACATCCTAAAGTAGGTGTTCCTGTAAAGTAAGTTTTGTAGCTTCATCTGACATGGTTACAAAAAAAATGAAGCCATTCTTGAACTTGCACATAAGCACAGTATCTAAACTTTCGGGCGCCGCCATTTTGTTTAAGATTAACCTTTTGAGGTCTAATTTGCGATATGATGTTCTACTAGCCAAGACCTTTAAAATTATATGTATATCGACCTATGCTTAAAATTAAGATTTTCTTCCGTCTTCTAGTAGACCGTCCCCCTACGAAGGTAGTAGATCACTGAATACATAGTAAAATAGCTTTTTATGTCCAGCAGCTATGTGCAAAGTATGTACAAACCTGTATCTGTAATGGTCTAAACAATATTCAACCATCCTCGGACTTTTTTAACACCCTGTATATACAGGGTGATTCAAAACTATACGGCAATCTCATGGGAACTCATTCTATAGCTAAAAATATGAAAAAAGTCCACATAAACATATGCCTGTAAACACTTCGTTAGCGAGTTTTTTTTTCGTTTTAGCGAAAATTTTCACCTAGTACTCTGTACCCTCGGTAAAGTAAGGCTGTATAAAAATGTTAAAGGTAGTTACAAAGATAAAAATACGATTATTTCTTATGTATTTTAATCTGAAAAGTTGAATAAAATTGGTTTCAGAGCTGTAAATTAAATACTTTCAGAGATATCTTACGTAAAACACAAGAATTGTTGCAAAAAATAGCACAATTTTGTGTTTAACGTAAGATTACTTCTATAAATGGTAAATAAAGATGTATTTTATCTTGAACAAATTTGTAGAACATTTAACTCTGAAAAGATGTATGTGAATTACTCAGGAAAAAATGAATAATAGATATTGAAGTTTTTCTTTATTTAAAATAAAAAAATAAGCACAATAAACGAACATTCTTAACTGCATAAAATACTAACTAATATTTAGGTTGTAAGTAACAGCTGATTATTTATTCAAAAATGTTTCTCGTAATACTTTTTTTTCAAAGGTTGGCAATATCAGCTGATCAACAATTAAGCTCAGGAACTAAAATTTGAATAACCTTTAAAGCGTTTTATGTATTGTGCGCGTGATGATTGTATTTTGTGAGATTCTTTGATTATTTTGAAATATGTTATGCAATATCTCCCAACCTCACGCCAGCAGACTTTTTTCTATGGGGTTGGATGAAGGCAATTGTTTATTCAAAATGGATTAACACCATAGAGGATTTACGGAACCGCATTATAGAAGCGGCAGAAACTATGAAGAATGCTCCAAACGTTACGAAACACGTTAGAAATGAATGGATGTCGTGCGAAAACATGCATTGGTCAAAACGGAGGACACTTTAGCAACTGTTTTAGGTGATTTTTATATTTTTATAAAGTTAAACACATTTTATGTTAATAATCACTTTTGAATAAATGAGCAGATGTTACTCCTAACCTAAATATTACTTAATATTTTATGCTGTTTAGAATGTTTTTTTATGTGCGTCTGTTTTTATTTTAAATAAAGCCAAATTTGAATATCTATTATTCATTTTTTTCAACTGAGTACTTCACATGAATCTTTTCAGAATTAAATTTTCTACAAATTTATTTAACAAAAAATACACCTTTATTCTATCATTTATGGAAGTAATCTTACGTTAATCACAAAAATGTGTTATTTTTTTGCAGCAATTCTTGTGTTTTATGTGATATATCTCTAAAAATATTGCATTTACAGCTCTAGAACCAATTTTATTCAATTTTCAGATTAAAATACATAATAAACAGTCGTATTTGTATCTTTGTAACTACTTTTAACATTTTAATATAGTTCTAGGTAAACATTTTCGCTAGCCGTAACTCACTAACGTAGCGTTTTCAGGAATATGCTTATATGAAATTTTTTCATATTTTTAGCTATATAACGATTGTTTTGAATCACCCTGTGTATAAAACATTAGATTTATTGTTAAATTTATTTGTTAATGTCTGTAATTAAAATATATTGAACAAATATTCTAATGTTTAATAAATTACAAACAGGTAGACTGTAAATATAAAATGTACCTTGAAAAATGTTTTCAAGAAGGAGAGATAATTCTTGCAAAACAACATTATGATATAAAATATCTGCAAGTCGTATCCATTATCTTCAAATACAGGGTGTTTCTTTTAAAACGCAATCCTATTTACAAGTACAGAAAATAAAGGTTTAAGATAATTACAAGTTCATAGGTTGGTAGCCCTGGTTCTTTTTCTTCCTTGGCTATCAGCTGATTTACATCGTTGAATTGCTTTTTACTTTACTTATTGGTTTCGTGCAATGTCATTAAGTTGAGGTTAGAAACATAGTTTTGAGCAAAGACCAGTGCGTGTTTATTGTGGAGGAATGTTTTAAAACAAAATCGTTTGTTTTATGTCAAGATACTTTCTGACAACAATTTCCAGGTAATGCTAAACATAATACATCTACTATTTACAGACTTTTTATAACATTTTAAGAAACAAGTTCTATATTTACTTAATTATGGGTTGCACTTTAAAAGAAATACCCTGTATAACAAACCTTAAAGGAATAAAGCTGTTTCTTTGTCAACAATGACTTTACAATTAATTAATCGATAACAAAATAACTTAACAAATACGAGGAAGGTAATGTAAAAAAGTATAGTTAGGAATCGAAGCATTATTTACTTTTCCTAGTTAAGGTTTCTCAATCTTAGGAAATGTTAGTTGGCTCAATGTAGGCAGGTAAGAAACAAGGGGTAACCTAACCTTGTTATTGGACAGGGCGTAAAAGAATTAAAGCACACACTCTATCTCTTTCAGAAGTATTGGTTGCAAACAAAACAACAACCACAAAAATCTACTGCACTTACAGTTTAACTGAACAGTATAAAGTCAGAAACTAGTGAAATATCTGATTTGTTGTAACAGTAACACCTAGAATATTTAAAAATGAATTTAGACTAACATTATTGGTGTTGTAACTTGTAATTTGTAGTTTCCTTTCATAACGAAAACAGTTCAAAGTTGAATCACTAATATAATTAGTGCAATTAGACTAATATTATGTTAGTGTTACACAACATAAGTTAATATTTTTGAAGTTTTTAATATACAAGTCTAACACTTGTATAATATTTATACATGTGATATTGAACTAAAGTATTCAAAATACTAGTTAGGTTATCTTTTGAAACATACGAGTCTTACTCTTTTACTATTATACTGTTTTTTTTTTCATTTATTGGATATTTAGTTACTTTACTGTTATTTATTAATCTCTCTTGTTTATTTTTCAGCATTAAATATAATCACACTATTGTTTTCCTCGTTTCATTGTACGTTATCACATATACATTTTTCAACTTTATTACATTTTTAATAATTTTTATCCTAGTTGGAACAAAAAAAGACCGGAATTTAAACTAGTTTTCACTGTATATAAAGTTTACATCGTTATTACTAAAAGATCTGTTAATGTATCACATTTATATTTTAATAACTTGTCGGTAGGAATGTTTTATATAAGTTTTTTAAATTTTAAAATTTTCAATATCCGAGAAAAAAAAGTCATTTTGGACTTCCTGAAACATTGTTTTCTTGGCTTCTAGAGGTCGTAAAATTAATTACTTAGTTTTGTTGTAATCCTTATGGCATGTACAGTTACGGTACATTACTTATATATGTGTAGGCAAATGCAGCGGTTTTATATTGATTTGAATGAATGTCAAGTTATCAATTTTTGTTATCAATTATTTTAAATTGATTTAAATAGATTTATGATTACTGCATTTACTTACATAAATTAAGGTAATGAATCATAACTATACACGTCATAAGGATGACAACAAAACCAGTAATTAATTTTACGACCTCTAGAAGCCATGAAAACAATGTTTCAGGAAATTAATAAGAACTTTTTTTCTCGAAAAGTTAAAATTCTATAATCTATGTAAATTACTGAAAACATTCATATGAACCTGGTATTAAAATATAAATGCTATACATTAACGGAGTTTTTTTAGTAATAACGGTCTAAACTTGATGTACAGTAAAAACTAATTAAAATTTCGGTACTTTTTTGTTTCAACTAGAATACAATTACTACAACTTTCATTAATATTTAAATATTTATATTTCATAACGTACAATTAAACGAGAAAAACAATGGTATGATTAGATTTTTCATATGCCTCTTAGTTTCTTAGGTTATATATTTCAAACTCGGGTGCACATAATTTCTACACCGGCAGTAATATTGTCAATTTTTTACCAGATGGACTTAAGTAATAACTACTTTTTTGGTACACTAAAATTGTTCTCAAAGAAACTTAATGGTAATTGTAACCAATTACTCACAAAGTGTTACAGCAGATCCTATGATAAACTAAACTTTTTACCGTTTATTTTTGGATTAATAGGTTAATTATTTTCATTACCAACATTAGAATGTTAAAAGTAACTATAATGGACCTTTTAGGTAGTTGAGGCAATCGGAAGTGTGAGGGGGGGAGGAAATCACCGGGAACCAAGGGCTTGTAATAGCTCTCGAGAGTGCAGACCCTTGTCACTCTTCCCTCTTACCTGGCCAGCATTAGGGTCGGTAACGGCGTGTTGACTGGAGTAAACCTGTGGACTAGCAGTAAAAAGTAAAATTAACTGGTAAATAAAACAAACTCATAACTTTAGAAGTGTAAAACATTTCGAGGTGGAGTTAAGACTATTAAAGTCCTCTCTTCACTTAACATTAAATACAATTATTTATAAAATATAAAAATAAAGTTTTCAAAGAAACTAAAACCAAAAAAAAAAAAAAACTCAATTTTCAAAGTGAAACAACCAATCAAAGACAAAATAAAAAATAAACTAACATATGGTTGAAACGCTTAACTTTTTTATTTTAAAATTAATCGATAAATAATTTTATATATGAGACATCTAAACATAATACACAATGGAAATTTATAGCTATTTAATGAATATGTATTTTTAATCAGCTCAAATAATTAAATTACTATAATTAAAGATTTAGAACTAAGTTGTATTGATATGTTCAATTAATATAAATGTACTGACTACTTATAGAACACTAAAAAACACACACAAAAATGTTAGGGGATTTCAAATTTATTTATTATTGAATCAAATTTAAACATATTTTTGTTATTATATTCTGGTGTTACTAAATTGAAGAAAATATATGTTTGAGTGATATTTGGTAATATATTTCCAAAAAACTAGGTAATGAGTTTAACTATATGGATTTAAATGTTACAATGTTCTGTCGAGTTGTTAAGTGGATTAATAAATTATCATGTATTTATAATTGCTTTTCATGGGTTTTTTGTTCGTTTGTGTTTTTAGTCTATCTTTCCCCCACAAATCGTCCCCAACTACTCGTTGCTACGATCCGCACTATTTACTGTCGGCGAAAGACACCATGGGTTTGTCAGGTGGGTTGGTAACTTAATAAAGTTGGCCATACCTCCAACCACGCCCCCCCCCCTCGTGCAACCTGATCAAGACTTGACCGTTGATGGCTTATCTAAGAGTTGAGAAATGGTCACGTCAAGTCCTACGTTGAGTCTGTTCAAGATGAACGCTGTTTGACGGGTTTACCGTGAAAGTTTGTTTATCTTAAGTTACCGATCGTCAAGAATATGAATTTCGATTTAATTCGATGAGTGAATAACTATCTATTTATGAATCAACTTTAATTCACATCCAAATTAAATGGCTCCTAATTTGACAGTATTTGAACAGTATGTAAATTAAGGTTAATCCATACAATATGTACTTCTTGAGCAATTTTACAAATAAGGTACCATTGGAAAGGAATTGTTATTTAACAACTTTTTTGTATCTTGCAAATTTTTTTTTTTAAATCAGTTTTTTTTTTAGAAATTTGTTAAAGTAAAAGTAATATGGCTGCTATTTTTAAAACAATAAAGATAGTATAACAATATTTTTTTAATAAATACCATCTAACATAAACCTATTTACCGAGTTTTGTAATAATCATTAATATAATAACAAAGATATAAAATAATAAAAAATTGCGTCTAGCTGCTATACAAAGCGGAAGTTGAAAAAATATTATTCTACATTTTTAGCTGAGAATCACACATATAATGTGAAATAGCATAGCCAGCCCAACCTCTTTGTAACACCCTGTACGGGTTTCTGACCAAATTATTCTATAAAACCATTTAACATTTTTAAAATAGTAAATTTTATAATAAATAAAAATAAACAAATTTTTTTACTTACTTTAACACATATTAACTATTCATTAAATATTAAATTCAAATGGAAAGAAACAAAAACTCATTTTTTTACAAATCACACTCAGTGAACTACTTAGTTTAAAAACTTCATATTTATCATAAATTATAGTGTGAGATCAATGTTATTAATTTATAAATTAATTATAAACAATAACAAGGACATTTTACATGAAAAATGTTACACATGTAATTACTAATTTATTTTATATTTTTATGATAAATATCCATTCGCGTTATGGATGATTGTAGATAGTGGTGACCTATCTCAGATTAAATTTTAAAATATTAGCTGTTTTGATTTCTATCTCTATATATTTCATGACTCTAAATTAATTTAAACTAACCTATAGATACGATTGGATTAAATAAAAACAAAAATTGTTGTTTATTTTTTGTATATATAAATGTACAGCCATGTAGAGCTAGAGAGAATATCGAACAACACATGGTGTCTAGATTAATGCTGTCGATTAAAACAAACCGATCAGACAAATAGCGAACGATTTGACTCGGATTTAAATAACTTTACAAGTTCCAAACGACCAGTCCACGTGACGTGGGTGTGAATAGAGAATGGTCAACACTGGAATGCACATAGCACTTAAAACTCCTACCTACACAACTTGCGAATTGGCTTCTCTTAGTCATTAAAATTAAGTTGGTTGGTCATAACCATAATATTAAGTATGTTTTGTACTTAATTATTATAAAATTGTATTGTGTAACGTTGAATTGATTTGTATTTACACCAAAACGTAATGTAATGATTAAGAGACTACTTGAAATATTACAAGTTCCCATACGTGTGTCTAACGTTAATGGAGCGGGAAACGGGAGTAGGCCTAGTGCGTGGAATATCCAAAATGGAAGATCTTTTAAAAGCCAAATACATTATATAGTATAATGGAAATGCAAAAGTACGAGTTGAATTTGTTAGATAACGTACGTCAGATGTTCATTACTTGTTTATGTATAATTAAAAGACTATCTTTTATTATTAATTATTTTTTACTCATTGCAGTATTTTAAGTAAAATTTATTTAGTTGAACTGATGACCTGAAGTAAAACTAGTTCATAAACTAACTTGTTTGAACCAATACTAATTGTGCATGTTAGTTGAAAGTTAAGCGGAAAGCTGTGTACAATTAACTAAGGTATGCTAATTATATTATGGGTAGATACATTCATATTACATTTGCTCGTACTGTAATTGAAAGAGAATAAGACTTCATACAACATGACACAGAATGCGAGGGCACAGAGTGCTATGTTTTGTTAGTATGAAATGGAGTGTTTAGAAAATGTATTTAATTAATTTCTTTATCCTACATTTAAAATACATATTATATAGAATAATGAATAAAGTGTCAAACTTTTTTTAAAGAAGTATTATATTGGAATAAAAGAGATATGGTTCACATTTTTCTTTATGTTCATGAACGTTCACGGACGCTTCACAAATTTTGGCATTTTTATCACAATCTTTCTAATAATAGATGGGATAATAACCTATAGGAGGATAGGTTTTATAATATGAAAAACTAGTTTTTTTTTTTTTAGTTAATGTATCTCTTTATTGAAAGAACGAGACAATATTGTTAATCTCTTGAATAATATTTTTAATGAATAAAAAAGGTGTCGCAAGAGCAAAATACCAAACTTCGGGAAATGGTTACTGTATATAGGTAAAAATAAAGAGAAAATCAATAATACGACTTTTTTAAAACACTTTGTTTACACGATATCTGCCCTTTTATTTGTTTTTTTTTTCAGAAAAGAATTTTTATTTCCAAGTTGGCTTAACCGATCTTTATAAAACTTGCTATGCATGTTAAAATAATAAATACCTATCCTAGAAAAAAAAATCAACTTGATGCAATTATACATTAAAAAATTGCGACCACTTTAAATTTTAAAACAGAAATTGCGGGAATACGGCAAAAAATATATAAGATTACTAAGAACACATTTTTTAAGACGATTGTATTATCAACCTGTCAGTATAAAATAAATTATAACAGAACACAAAGTTAGCGAGACACCATGACCTTTTTGCTGCCTCTCAACGCAAATGTCAAGTTTATCTGTTATTTTTTACCAGATTCTAATTTTTTTTATATTGACATATTGGTAATATAATTGTATAAAAAATGTTTTCTTAGCAAACTATTTTTTTCCGTTTTCCCGCAATTTACGTTTAAAAACCAAAATGGCCAACATTTTGAAATGTTAAATTAGATCAAGTTGATTTATTCCCTAGAATCTTAACATGCATATCCAGTTTGATAAAGATCGGTTAAGCCAACTGGGAAATAAACATTATTTAAAAAAAAGGTTGATATCTGGTAGACGAAGCATTTTTGGATGAAATTGTATTGTTTATTTTCTCCTTATTATGATCTATATACCATATCCGAAGTTTGGCACTTTACCTTTGAGACACCCTGTATAAGTAATCCAATTAATTAATTAACTTCATCATACAATGAAGGTCGTTACAAACTTCAATCTTGTAGTACAACACTGAAACAGACTATTATTCATTATTAACTATATTTTACATGTTTCAGGTCAGTGGAGTGTGTTACATGTCATACTGTTACCGAGATGGCATCCATGCTGTGTGGTAAATAGAAACAAATAACTGTAGCATGGTTTTATTAAATTAGTATCTTGCCTTTGTTTATTAATATAAAATATTCTTTTACTAACAATTCTTCGCAAAATTTCCAAATAGTTAAAGTATAGTTGTTCGCGTTCTAGTGTTCAGTTTTAAATTTTTTATAAGTACTTATGAATAAATGTATTACATGTGTTTGTAATACTAACATGACAATCAATGAGGTTGTAGGCCTGCTTTAATTGTCCTACAAAGTTAATCTTAAATAATAGCAATATTATTGGTTATAAAATTACTATATGGTATTATTACTTTTGATTAAATAAGAATAAAAGTATAAAAAAAATAGAACAGTATAAAGTTTACATCTTAGATAGTTTAATATTAATAGCTTGCCAAATACAATTGTTCTAAAATCTAAGTTATCGTATTTCGAATAAAACATATATATTACCTTTAATAACATAAAAATTATAAATAATAATAAACACTCATGGCCACTTACGCAAGTTTAGTGCAGACGGTGCTTGATAAGTGAAGTATTGGTGGTTTACGGTTAGACACAGGCCACTGGTAAGTCGAAACCCTTGTTAACGCCGTAATTGTGTTGTACTCTGTTTGTCTACAGTATAATACAACAAACACAGCCATCCTGCTGTAAACATTGTTATTACAGCTATACTGGTGGTCTCTGGTTAGAAACAGACCTCTGGTAAGTCGAAACCCTTGTTCACCCCGTAGTTGTATTGTACTGTGTTTGTGTACAGTATAGTACAACACAAACACAGCCTTCCTACTGTAAACATTGTTATTACAGCTGTACTGGTGGTCTCTGGTTAGAAACAGACCTCTGGTAAGTCGAAACCCTTGTTCACCCCGTAGTTGTATTGTACTGTGTTTGTGTAAAGTATAGTACAACACAAACACAGCCTTCCTACTGTAAACATTGTTATTACAGCTGTACTGGTGGTCTCTGGTTAGACACAGGCTTCTGGTAAGTCGAAACCCTTGTTCACCCCGTAGTTGTATTGTACTGTGTTTGTGTACAGTATAGTACAACACAAACACAGCCGTCCTACTGTAAACATTGTTATTAAAGCTGGTGGTCTCTGGTTAGACACAGGCTTCTGGTAAGTCGAAACCCTTGTTCACCCCGTAGTTGTATTGTACTGTGTTTGTGTACAGTATAATACAACACAAACACAGCCGTCCTACTGTAAACATTGTTATTACAGCTGGTGGTCTCTGGTTAGAAACAGGCATCTGGTAAGTCGAAACCCTTGTTCACCCCGTAGTTGTATTGTACTGTGTTTGTGTACAGTATAGTACAACACAAACACAGGCTTCCTGCTTTAAACATTGTTATTACAGCTGTACTGGTGGTCTCTGGTTAGAAACAGACCTCCCGTAAGTCGAAACCCTTGTTCACCCCGTAGTTGTATTGTACTGTGTTTGTGTACAGTATAGTACAACACAAACACAGCCGTCCTACTGTAAACATTGTTATTACAGCTGGTGGTCTCTGGTTAGACACAGGCCTCCGGTAAGTCGAAACCCTTGTTCACCCCGTAGTTGTATTGTACTGTGTTTGTGTACAGTATAGTACAACACAAACACAGCCGTCCTACTGTAAACATTGTTATTACAGCTGGTGGTCTCTGGTTAGACACAGGCCTCCGGTAAGTCGAAACCCTTGTTCACCCCGTAGTTGTATTGTACTGTGTTTGTGTACAGTAAAGTACAACACAAACACAGCCGTCCTACTGTAAACATTGTTATTACAGCTGTACTGGTGGTCTCTGGTTAGACACAGGCCTCCGGTAAGTCGAAACCCTTGTTCACCCCGTAGTTGTATTGTACTGTGTTTGTGTACAGTAAAGTACAACACAAACACAGCCGTCCTACTGTAAACATTGTTATTACAGCTGTACTGGTGGTCTCTGATTAGACACAGGCTTCTGGTAAGTCGAAACCCTTGTTCACCCCGTAGTTGTATTGTACTGTGTTTGTGTACAGTATAGTACAGCACAAACACAGCCGTCCTACTGTAAACATTGTTATTACAGCTGGTGGTCTCTGGTTAGATACAGGCCTCCGGTAAGTCGAAACCCTTGTTCACCCCGTAGTTGTATTGTACTGTGTTTGTGTACAGTAAAGTACAACACAAACACAGCCGTCCTACTGTAAACATTGTTATTACAGCTGTACTGGTGGTCTCTGGTTAGACACAGGCTTCTGGTAAGTCGAAACCCTTGTTCACCCCGTAGTTGTATTGTACTGTGTTTGTGTACAGTATAGTATAACACAAACACAGGCTTCCTGCTTTAAACATTGTTATTACAGCTGGTGGTCTCTAGTTAGACACAGGCTCCTGGTAGGTCGAAACCCTTGTTCAACCCGTAGTTGTATTGTACTGTGTTTGTGTACAGTATAGTACAACACAAACACAGCCGTCCTACTTTAAACATTGTTATTACAGCTGGTGGTCTCTAGTTAGACACAGGCTTCTGGTAAGTCGAAACCCTTGTTCAACCCGTAGTTGTATTGTACTGTGTTTGTATACAGTATAGTACAACACAAACACAGGCTTCCTACTTTAAACATTGTTATTACAGCTGGTGGTCTCTAGTTAGACACAGGCTCCTGGTAAGTCGAAACCCTTGTTCAACCCGTAGTTGTATTGTACTGTGTTTGTGTACAGTATAGTACAACACAGCCGTCCTACTTTAAACATTGTTATTACAGCTGTACTGGTGGTCTCTAGTTAGACACAGGCTCCTGGTAAGTCGAAACCCTTGTTCAACCCGTAGTTGTATTGTACTGTGTTTGTGTACAGTATAGTACAACACAAACACAGGCTTCCTACTTTAAACATTGTTATTACAGCTGGTGGTCTCTAGTTAGACACAGGCTCCTGGTAAGTCGAAACCCTTGTTCAACCCGTAGTTGTATTGTACTGTGTTTGTGTACAGTATAGTACAACACAAACACAGCCGTCCTACTTTAAACATTGTTATTACAGCTGGTGGTCTCTAGTTAGACACAGGCTCCTGGTAAGTCGAAACCCTTGTTCAACCCGTAGTTGTATTGTACTGTGTTTGTGTACAGTATAGTACAACACAAACACAGCCGTCCTACTTTAAACATTGTTATTACAGCTGGTTGTCTCTGGTTAGACACAGGCTCCTGGTAAGTCGAAACCCTTGTTCAACCCGTAGTTGTATTGTACTGTGTTTGTGTACAGTATAGTACAACACAAACACAGGCTTCCTGCTGTAAATATTGTTATTACAGCTGGTGGTCTCTGGTTAGACACAGGCTCCTGGTAAGTCGAAACCCTTGTTCACCCCGTAGTTGTATTGTACTGTGTTTGTATACAGTATAGTACAACACAAACACAGCCGTCCTTCTGTAAACATTGTTATTACAGCTGGTGGTCTCTGGTTAGACACAGGCTCCTGGTAAGTCGAAACCCTTGTTCAACCCGTAGTTGTATTGTACTGTGTTTGTGTACAGTATAGTACAACACAAACACAGCCGTCCTACTTTAAACATTGTTATTACAGCTGGTTGTCTCTGGTTAGACACAGGCTCCTGGTAAGTCGAAACCCTTGTTCAACCCGTAGTTGTATTGTACTGTGTTTGTGTACAGTATAGTACAACACAAACACAGCCGTCCTTCTGTAAACATTGTTATTACAGCTGGTGGTCTCTGGTTAGACACAGGCTCCTGGTAAGTCGAAACCCTTGTTCACCCCGTAGTTGTATTGTACTGTGTTTGTGTACAGTATAGTACAACACAAACACAGGCTTCTTGCTGTAAACGTTTTTATTACAGATGTACTGGTGGACTCTGGTTAGAAACAGGCCTCTGGTAAGTCGAAACCCTTGTTCACCCCGTAACTGTAATCTACAGTGTTTCCGTGTGTGGGTGAGTCGTACACACTACACCTATTCAATTTATGGAGCGTTTTATACAACTTTGTGTAAAACATTATTTCATTTTGTTTTAAAATAATATGTAAACATACATAACGGTTTAACTTTTCTGTTACATATAATTTTATCAAAACGTAAAATAATCAGGAGAAATGTAATATTTGCTTAGGTTGATTTAACATTACCATAATGTCCAAATTTTAAAGATTATGCAGTTACCAAAGCAGTCCCAGCATACTTTGGTATGTTAATATACTATATTTTGGTCTTACATGTTAATAATAACATAAACACAGATATATATATATACTCGGATATCCTTTAATGTTGTAATACAAGTAAATAATTACCAAAATTGGTAATGGTTAGAATTTTGTATTATGAATGCAGTGTTCTGTTAGTTAATTTTGTTTGAATTATATTTAATACCATGAAAATTGCTTATTTATATGATATTTACACAAATTATATGGTTTGAGTTTAAAGTTTAGAAGACATATATATTTTATAAATAAATAAAATAAAAAGATATAAATAAATAAAAACAATTTAGAAAATTATTCTTGAAGTTAAACACTTAAAGAACAAAATAATGCTTTGATATTCTGTAATTATATCAATACTTTACACGTGGTAGGCAGATATTTTTAAGATAAATATTTTGTTTTCGTTCATCTTAAAATGATGGAAATATATATGTATCACACTCGTTTACTGCGAATAAAAATCGTAATTTTCAAGTATGTAGAAGCCAGTTTGTACGTACGCCAACAGAGGTAGACGATTTGCCAGTGTTTACCGTTGGTTTAGTTATACAGGGGTTATATAAGCCCTTGTTACAACACCTCGTGGCAAAAACGGGCTATGCATAGAGTATGAAACCTACATAAAGGGTCGCAGACTTCTTGTTGTGTTACAGAATATTTGGTTACATACATATCTCTATGCTGAAGACGCCTAGTACATCAATGAATCTAAAAATGTTTAAAACGATTTTAAGTAGAAATTAAATTCCATGTGTTCTAAGAAATCAGAAAACGCCGAATAAATATTTTCTGATCTTTTTATGGTTAAATTTTAATAAGGTTGTGTTTTACTTACTTTCTTATAGCTGGGGTGTTAAAAAACTCAGTCGATTCTTTGCTTCGTAGTTAAGCCTTTAACTTCCCTGTCTCCTGCCGAACATACTGTCTCTTAACATTGGGTGACATCTGTCAACACTTGGTTCCACCAACTTATTTTTGGTTTACTTTGTAAACCTCTTTCAGCCTCGTACCTTCAACTCATGTGGGATATGGCTTAGCCAGGCTATTCTTTTTGCGCTTATTAGTGATATGATGTCAAGATCTTATTAAAGGCTGTGAGGTTATCTATTTTTTTGCTACGCCACACTCCTTCGTCATTTACTAGATAAAAAATATTTTAGGCAGATTTTTTTTATCTTATCTTGGTATATTCTGACAGTATTCTAGATGAGACACATTTCATACAAGCTCCAAGGCACTTATTGGCACTGGTGATTTGCGAAGTTATCTCTACATCTAGTAGATTTCAACTATTTACTCATACGCCTAAATATTTAGAACTCTCTACGCAAACAAATGTTATATGTAAATTGGTTAGTTCAAATAAATTTGAAAGTTATCAGGGAATCGTTGTGTATTTATTGTAGACATCGCCACTATCGCTTTAACCCCAGACCTACGTACTATCAGAACCCCCCCCCCCCCCAGCTGATGGATGAACGGAAATTGCTGTCTGTACAGTTCACGTGACGACCGGGGGTGGGATGGGGGGGTTCCTTAGGCCTTATTTACATTCTGTATTTACATTAGATGTAGATTCTATGTTTGAACCTAATGTATTATTGTAGACTCGTCGACTATTTTTAAATTCCTACACCCACATAAAGATGAAAAGAGTTGGTCAGCAAGTTTCATACAGTTCCTACTTTAACAGAACTGTGTTGCAGACAGTCTTCTTTTTACCTGCTGTATTCCACGTATTAACTATATGTTGGCTTAGTTATAAATTTTACATTAAATAAAACAGCTGATAGTAAGTTATATTTCATTGTAAATTATTTTTAAAATACTATTTCTTTTCGATATAATTTATGATCAAAATTCACTACTTTTAAACACTAATATCTTATTATATTAAGTTTTTGTAAGCTTTAAAAGTAATTTAGAAGGATTTATAGTTGTTTGCCAGTAGCCTTGAGCGGGGGATCTGACGTTATTGTAACATCGAGCGTGGCTGTTCCTTGGATAGGTGACCGGTGAGAGATCGCGTCATTCGACACAGCCCGCCTGCCCGGTCACTGGTGTTGGTTCAGAAGTCATTATTCATCTCTAAGACGCCGATCGTAGAGATATGGGCGAATATGAGGAGTGAATGAGTGTGATGAGTGTAGATGAACGAGTGTAGTCATTGTTACTATCTGAGTTCGACTTAGCTCAGAAAGGACTATTTATTAATAGCCCAATAGCCAGGGTAACTATGGGACCTACATCTTTAGGTGGAATCCGAACCACGTAGTGTTGGTCTGATTTTCAGCTAACTGACAGGTCTGACACTCAGTTCTCTTCCGTACACAACATCTGAACCTTGACTACCATTCAACACGAACACTCCAGACTTTTCTAGTAGTGTCAACGTCGATGACAACCATTGAGCGGACGCCGTGTCATTCACTTTAAGTCACCTTTAAGCCATTGGCCCCTAGTTTAGTGTTAGAGATAGCTCCTAACCTCTAACATCTGGTAAACTAAGAAATTATTTAACGTTTATTTATTTACTATTTATATAAAATAGTTTAACACTTGTGTATCAGATAAGGTAGAGAATGTGTCCAAAGATCTAACTGTACCTTAACAATTTAAATTTATGCAGGATGTAATTTATAATATGACTTATTGTATGTTAAACTTTATAAACTAACTTTGAGTATAGTTATTAATTATTTATGAAGGTACACGTTTATTTTTTTAGAACGTTGCTTGAAAAAATAATATTCAAAAAAACTCTATGAAAATTAATTAAAAACATAACAACCAAAATAATCAAGAATTGTTAAATATAAGTCAAGTTGTCATGTTTATAATATTTAATACGTTGTAAATGTAGGCTCCATTGGCCATGTTACTGGTATTCAAGGGTGCCAGTGCGTGCTATCTCTTACGGTCTACCGCACACAGCGGTGGACCAAACACAAATGGGCTGCTCGATTTGATTAATTCTCCCTAATTACTAATTACCGATATTTTACCTTCAATTTAGGCGAATTAGTGAATACTTTTACTTTTACAAGGTAATTTAACATAATTACTATATATGAATATTTCTTAAGTTTAGTAAATTATAGTTGAGAAAT
Organism: Stictocephala bisonia; assembly: GCA_035578905.1. Lineage (NCBI taxonomy): Eukaryota > Metazoa > Arthropoda > Insecta > Hemiptera > Membracidae > Stictocephala > Stictocephala bisonia. Next base: position 434,442 of record JAQJVL010000646.1, on the reverse strand, counting down.
AATAGAACGCTTTTATTTTCGTATTATATTTTTCGTAAAATTACATTTTTATAAAAATTAAAATAATTCATAAGCGATCTGTCTAATGAGTAAAAAATGTTAGCCTACGTTGGAGCTGAAGAAGGTTCGAAGTCGGACTGGACAGGAAGTATTGATCAGCGATATTCGATATTCACCTTGTACTGTATTGGTAAATCACCATTATCTCTCTTAAGAAGTTGTCTATGGGAAATGGCAGAGTAAGACTGAGAAGAAGATATTCTAGGAAAAAAGATTAATGTGTAAGAAAACATACAAAAATGTAATAACATTTTACGAGTCATAAATTCTGTATTGTTTCCTAAATTTGCATGACAGATTTTATTTTTTATCATAATTATTTTGAAACTGAACTTCAATTTACGTACAGTATATAAATTAAAAATAATAATAAGCATATAAAATTAGAAGGATAATGATCTTTAATGTTGGTAATAAATAAATTAGTGGACTTTGTCAATAGGAGATAATTTCTCACTACAGTAAACTTGAGTTGCATATTAGTCAAAAAATTAACGATAGCTGGAAATATAAATTAAAATATATTTTTATTCCGGGTTTATATAATTACAGTTATATTTTCCTCGTGGTGTATAATTATAATTATTTATAATTATAGTTCGCGATGTCGATTACATATTAACAAAATTTTATTCTTTTAAAGTACATACGCATTTAGTAGTCCAATACTAATAATTTATAGTTAAATTACAAAGTAATTTAAAACTAATATAATTTTAACATTTTCCACTCTTACTTTCTTGAAATTGAGTTATTGAGTATGCATAATATTTTTCATGCAGATTTTAAAATAAATTAACTTCGTGGTTGTATGAAAGTGTAATCGAACACAAATAAATCCCATAGATGTTATGTATTGACAATTTATCTATAATTTTATTAATAATATTACATTCATAAATCTTTATAGTTCTAGGCTACAGATGTATTTATTACGTTAGTGTATTATTGTATATTTCCTCTTGCATATGATTTCACAAAAATGCGGTAAGTTTTTTTTTCACAAAAAAAAAGTAAGTAGTAAATTTATTACACCTAATTTTATGCATGACATGATAAGTGCGTGATAAATATTATTTATTTCTTACATAATTGTTCTCTTAATTAGTAAAACTAGAACTAAATTCATAATAGTACGATGTAATCGAAAAGAACTTAAATGTATTTAGGGATTTCAGGAGAGTATTGTAGAAATCAGCTTATCATTCATAGAAGACACGGTTCATGAAATTTACTAAAATATTAACAATTTAATTGGTATCTTAGCCATTTAGAATTATCTCGGGTTTACATTAAGTCTTAATGACATTTTAATACCTGACGTGGGATAATGACATTACCCTTACCCACGAGAGATGCGGTTGTAATTTATATCCAGGGGTTGGATTTAGGAATTTGTAAATCATCACATACTTTGGAAAATGGAACACGGATGTGGATGAAGGTCAAGAAAGTACATCAAATCATAGAGGGAAAGTTTCAATAACCAAACGTGAAACAAATTTAACTTTACCTGTAGTTACCGAGCCTACTAATACTAATTAATGGAATTAGAATTGGTAAATAACATTACTAAAACCACCGATAGTATTGTGTGAGACATGTGACAGGAAATAACAAGATCAAGTTTGTACCATTATAATGATCGAGGACTAGATATGTTTGACAGCAGGTTACATAACTATAGACTACATTATAATGTCTATTTTAGACACATTTATTATTATAATAGTGAATATATTACTAATTTAAGAATTACACATTTAATTTGTAACTAGCAAAATGTGATAGATATCAATGTTAATGCATGAGTATTAATGACTAAATAATTACTTGACTTAAAATTATTTAGGATAACTATATTCACAGTATTGGTTAAAAAATAAACTCCTAACAGTAAATTTTGACCTGAACAGTGTTAGCACAGTTAAATAATTAAATAAATAACTAATTAAATGACTGACAGATGATACAACATCAATATTCCTTTATTTCATTTACTTATATTGTAATAGTTTTATGATGAAGTGCTTAAGGGCTTGTAAAAAAACACCGTGAATCAATGAAACCGAACGAATTTAGTGAATTTTCGTTACTTGTATCTTGGATCTAAAATATATTTATTATACTCAAGAATCAAGAATTATTTATTTGCCATTCGTCATAATACATGCATAGATAACAGTCTTAAGTTTAACATTTAAAGCTACAGTCAATGGTAATTATAATAACAATGATTTAAAATTTTAACGCTACTTTTAGGCTCTGTGGATATCACGTGAAATAAATGAGATAGCAATAAATAAATAAGATCACAGTAAATTTTAAGCAATTCTAATATAAATGTTCTTGCTTGCAATAAAAAAACTATTTAAATATTTAAGATTAACAATAAATAACAACTATGTAAACATAATTTAAGTGTAAAGAAATCAATCATTTAAATTGATACTAAAAAATTACAAATTTTGCTTTGTTTTTATTTTAAAAAAAGTGGTTAAAACAAAATTACTATATTTTTAATTTAATTTTGTTAAAATATAAATTATAATTTAAAAAAACCTTATAAATCAACATAGACTATAACCATTGAATACTACTAAAAATAAAACATTGGTATGATTTTTTTATAAATTATAATGCATGAGTTGTCCTTGACTTAAATTTTATAGCAGTTACGTTTTGCAGTTTTTTACTAAAAATATTCTTTGAAGAACTGTAATAGTTCTATGGATATTAAATAATCTAAGAAACGGGTTTTTTAAATACATTTACATGCTTTGTTGTTTTATGCCTTCGTTAATAATTGTGTACTACTATTTCATGACGAAATAAAATCAATAAAATATTTATAATAGCAAATTAGCAGAAGTAAGGTTAGAACATTGCGAACTCGATCAAACTTAAGAGATGATAACAGCTGTTTCACTGGAACATTTCTTAAAATTCTCAAATAATTCTTCCCAGCGAGTTTAAGAATTATTTATAGTAACATATTGTTTTACCATCAATAACACTTTCGTATCGGTGTTAAGTTATTGTTTTGTATATGTACTTACGAGTTTTGATTGTAAAAGCATATTTCCAAAACACACTTTTGATAACTAAAACGTAACGTTTTTATTTCGAAGGGTAGTTTATCGAGTGTGTGACACTAACAATGATTAATTACCAACGTTGGCAGCCCTGTCGACGTCTATTAGAGGTGAAGTGTTGCCAAATCCACGTGATTCAAAATAAACCATAACAAGTTCTAATGTCCATGTTGGTAATCCATCAAACCTGTCTATAAATGTAAATGAAACATGGTCAGTTCGTGTTTTGGACCACTAGTCACAATATCACATTTAATAACTTAAAAAAACGATCTCTCTGGGTTAAAACGTCTCAGTTATAACATTTAAACTTAAGATAAAAAAAAAATAGTTTGTTATTCCTTGTATGTACTATAGGTATTTCGCTTCTTATTTCCTAAAGGGAAGCTCAAATCGTTCATACATTTTTACGGTTTACATTAAAACTCACTTCTTTAGAAAACAAATTAAACAGCTATTAAAAAATCGGTAAAAATTAGTTTTGTACAAATCTATCGATTTCAAGATTATTCAAGGACTTGTAAGTATCACATCATCTGTATATATTGTGATTATTGAGTTTTATACGTTTTCTAATATCACTCTGGAAATGAAAATAATAAAAAATATGGGTTCCATTCCAAAACAGAATCCTAAGGACTTCCTAACTTCAAACTGTAAATTCCTGAGCTGAGCATTGTTATTATCTGATCGTTGATTTATTCACCGTAAATATGTTTTAATCGAATTTTCAAATTGTCTTTAAATAACATAAGCCCTTTGTGATTTTGTTGATACTAATTAAAACATGTTATGCTACCACTAACCTTGCTCTTACCATGTTTAAGTATAATAGATAGTTCTTTTCATTAGGTGTTTATGTAGTTTGGGAGGAACACAGGTAATATTTGTTCAGAATGTATCGTAATAATTACTCTAAATAAACAATTTCAACCGCATTAATCTCGATATACGTACAAATAAGTATATACACTACTAGCCGAGTACCCTTGCTTTGCTACGGTTATTTACTTAATTACTTAGCGGTAAGTTAATTGAAAATAAAAGAAAGGTAAGAATTAATAAGAAATTTAAAATAATATTTTAAACTGATTCCAACAGGAGTAGTAGTATAGGAAAGCACGGAAGCGGTCTGTAACAGAACAGCAACTGGACTGAACAAACCACACTGTTTTCAAGAATGTCTGTTCTCTGAGGGAGGGAGGTGTGTTATCAGTATTGACCTTTAGAATAAACCCAGAAATTCATGACCGAGTCTGACATCAATTGTATGCATCACACCCTCTTTAACTGTTAGTTTTTTTATAAGTAAAAAACAGCTAACTAAACAACCTTCGTTAAATTTAGATCAGTAGCTACTCAAGTGACTACAAAAGTCGTTATATAAAAATTTAATATAGATAGATATACGTTCAACGGTTCAATATCCTAGGTCCTATCATTGTAGACATAAAGTTATTATAGTTGGTCGGAATTAGTAAAGAAATAATATATTATTTTATCCTAAAACTAAAACACTATAAGAAAAAAACCGGCTATAAAAATTAATTAAATTAGTCAAATACAGCACTTATGGCCGACATATTGCTTTTCATATTTATTTTTAAATATTATTTTTGGCTGTTCTGGCGCTAAAACTGTTGAAAGTTGATGAAAACTACATTCTTTACCATAATACTATGTGTTAAAAAAGTTAAACTAACTAATTATTAGAGAAATATTTGCCAAAAACAGCGTGATTTCTCCACTTTTTGATAAAATTTTGGAAGTTTGTGCTTTTTTAAGCCAAACGGTGAGAGATATGAAAAAAAGGCAAGAGATCAAAGTTGTAGATAATCTGATTCCAGACCAACGATTTTTTTGTCAAATTTTAAATTCGATGAACGGTTAAGCCAATAGAGCCAAAAAACTGGATCGACTACACTACGCTTTTGGGGCTTTTGGGCACCCCCAAAACCCCCCTTAGAGTTGGAATTTCCCAAAATCCTTTCTTATTGCATGCATTCAGTATGTAAGAAATATTGTGTAAAAATTTCAGCTTCCTAGGTATTACCGTTTGGGCTGTAGAGCGATCAGTGAGTGAGTCAGTCAGTGAGTGGTATTTGGCTTTTATATATATATAGATTTGAATTAAGTATACCCATTCTATATAAATCATAACCTCTTGACCAAGAATGTACTTTGTTACAACATGGCAGTAGATTGTTCTTTATTGTTGTTCTTATCATTGGAGTATGTATTATTTATTTAAATTTACACAGTATATGGTTTTTGTAAAAGAAATAAATAAAATAAATAAATAAATAAAAAATAAAAATCGTAAAAAGAAAACTACTTTTGAAATATATGAAAAAAAAATTAATTATAATATTCTAAGGGAAAGAAAAATATATTCAGTCACAATATCAAAAAACCTAAACTATAATTGTCAACTGATACAGATGAAACAGTTAACGTTAATATAAAAAATATACTTTCTGTACTCCTGTATAGTTGAGTTTGAAAAGCAAAATGTCGCTCAATCGACAACCTTGGTCAGTAGCCCATAATCAAATATATACATGGTATTTCATAGTATTTATTTCCCTTCATAGTCTAAAGATTCACCTTCCATATTAATCTCAGCATCGACTAGAATTTAAACTTAAGTGGTCAATCTACGAATGATTAGTGTTTTTATATTGAATATTAATTTTATTTCCCCCCTTAATATCAGCTAAAAGTATGAGGTTGATATTAATTGTAATCATAGCTTATGACATACGCCTGGCCACACCGTCTATATCTACATATCACAGAACATTTCGTAGTATTGGACGGCCGGCGTCACTGCTAAAATTTAAAGCTTCTTGTAATGACCGCGTCAAGGTGTTATCTACAATACTTACATCACCAGACATCTTGTAGCATCCTCAGTAGAGAATCCTCTCAGAGCAGTTACCACCTTGACGTAGTAGTTACCGGAATTTCAGTTTTTAGTAATATAAAAAAAATGGTTTCTTTTAAGTTGAAGAATTTTGTGGTAAACAGTTAAGCATAGTGACTTGTAAGATAGTAAAAAAATACGGAACTTCAAGAAATAGTTTTCATAGAGTGCCTAAATGATAACACTATTTTTTTCAGGTCAATGACTTAAAAGTTATTTGACTATTACTTTATATTCGGCAAATTCGTATTTTCTTCCCATAATTTCACCGCACAAACTATCAAATTATCACTTTCTTGATAAAATATCTGCAGTGTTTTCTCACCGAATTATCTCTATGTCTCATATTTCTTCCGTCAATCAGGTATGAGTGACGTGCCACAAATAGCCATGATTTTCCGCCATCCATCAACACTGTCAGCTTGGAGCATTGTGTGGTTGCAGGGGTGGGGTTGGGTGCCGATTGTCGGAGCTGAAAGCTGTTTATGTTGACTTTGGTAAACATATAAATAACATCTAACAACGGATTAGAACTAGGGAAATATATAGAGCATATTTAAGTTTCATTGATTTTAATAGTGATTATTGAATGTCATAATATTCATATAAATGTTTTATTTTTCATTTTCTGTAATTTTCTTTCATATTTGTTTTAATTTTTGGGATTAAATATATCAGTATTTTATCAGTACAGCAGTTCACGATTTGATTTAATGAAATAAGATTTTTCAATGCAGACATTTTTAATGTCCCCACCGACTCCGCCATACAAGTACTTTTTATTGTATTTACTTGTACTTTTAAAGTATTGTTTATTGTATGTTATATTGCTTGTAAAAATATAAAATTGCACAAAACATAGAATTAATTTATAAAGACTTATTTTGTTACTTTTAGTAATACTTAGTTTTACTGCTCATTGTAATTAATCATGATTAGTAAAAGGCATTCTGGATTATAACAGTATTGTTTGTCTCGGGTTGAAAACAGGCCTCTGGTAAGTCGAAACCCTTGTTCGCCCCGTAATTGTAATGTAGTGCGTTTGTCTGCGGAATACGTAACAAACACTCGAGTATTTCTTGCTGTAAATACTCTTGTTGCGTTTATTTAAAGTGATATCTATCAAAAAATGTCATGCAGTAGGATGAATTCCTATTCTATATGATTATCCATGAGTGGAGTGTTAATATCGATTGGAATGATTTAAGATCTGTTCTATTAAAATTATATAAAAATATTATCTTTTTTAATGATATTTTTCATCTGCGTCTTTAACATTTTATATGGAGAGGAACAACGGTCTATTCTTCTTTAGCATACCGTTGATTTGATGTCCCGGGATTTGAACCTGTGCCCAACTGCTTATTAAGCGGAAGTGCTAAAGCAAGAGACCATGTGATATTCATACTATAGATGATTTTTTTGTATCAATATACGCAGATAATGTCTCAAAAATGACAGTATGTAATGCAATAGTCAATGTAGTGCTGGCTCAATGAACAAGAACATGTCTAAAGTGTCAATTTGTGAAATGAATCAAACAGCAATACATTTTTGAATATTTTGTGACCATCGTACTTTTATATGTTAAGTCAAAAAAATGACATTTCATTATTTGCACAAAATTTATAATATATCTTAATTTTATATATTTTAGATTGAAATTACCATAAAATCAAAATAAATTGACAACAAATGAACCGTTTATGAAGTGTAACAAAAACGTAAATAAACAAATGAACGCAACAGAAAACAGAATGATCATAATAAAAGTACAAATGTCCAGATATTATTGTGCCATATGAGTCCTTTGAAATTCCCTCCAATGTAAGGCTGGTAGGCGTTGTTTACTGAAATAGGTCACCAATATTTATGTACAACTTTTTATTAGTGTTGTGTGTGGTAAGTTTCTGTTGAGTGAAACTAATTCACACTATATCTCTTCCAACTATGCTAATTATAAATAAGTCATAAAAATTATTGTCAATGAAATTTTTGTTTTCCAAGTGAGTAATAATTGACACGAAATAAAATTTATAACATATAAAAAAAAAAAAAAAAAAAAAAAAAAACAGTCTATAGCTAACATGTTTTTAACTTAAAACAAAATAAGCTCATTTTAAAGCAATGCAATATAATGTTACTATTTGGAAGTATATACGTAAAATATTACATAATATAATAAAACGTTTTCCAATTTCGAAATGTTCCATTTTACATTGTCGTCGTGCAGGAATTTTTACCCGGATAAATAGACTGTGGCACGGTTCTTACTTAAATATAATTCCGCCATTTTGGATGTTATACGGGAAACGAAAGCTAATTAAACACAACCATACCACAGAGAGCCCGCATCATACGAACGCCGCAAAGAACCAGATTTTACATAAAATATATTTCACCTCATCGCTGGCGGTTTTTAGATGCATTTAGGTTCATCAAAGAAAATATCGTAAGTTTATTTAAAATCTTAAAAAAATTATAGATAAAATATGTTTTTTAATCACCGCCAATGTTTTTTGGAAAGTAGAGTCATGGTAGGCATTATTATATTATATTTGTATTATTTTGTAATTACAATTTTATATTTTAATTGTCAGATTAGGCAATTATATTTTGTTATATATAGTATTAACTATAGTGCTTTCATGATTATATTTCATAACAAACTACAGTATTTTTAAAATTAATTTTTGATTCCAAATTAATTAGAAAATAATCTTATATTTAAACCCGAAAATTAATAAAATCACTGTGGAAAAAATTTAACAATTATATATATATATATTTGCTAAATTTAAACAAATCAATCTATTCTAGGATTATATCATAATGCTTTTCTTTATATTATTTAATTTCGTAGATTATAATTGTAATTTAACAAAGCATTTCATATAAGAATTTGTAATACCATTTTTATATACAGTAGGTTATTAGGAAATATATCGTAAATGTATCGTTAGCTACGTACAGCTTACCAAGAAGATTGTGGTATCTAAATGTCCAAATCATTTTAACTAAGTCTCTCGTTACACAAGGGTTCAATTTAAGGGAGTCGTTTAGGGGATTCAAATTGCAATATAATTGAGGACATATCCCAGTCTCGATAGGGCTACAATCAATGTAATGCTTTATTAAACATCTATTTAAGCCTTCTGTCTCAATGCAGATAATGTATGGATGGCACGATTAAAATATTAATGTTATCGGCATAAATTTGTTAACTATTTGTTACTTTTTTCCGTATGTTTTGCCATGTAGCCTAAAACTGATTAAAGAAAAACTTTGTTGGCTACACCCTGATCACACAAATTAACCACTTGCACTGTTGGAAAATTTGTCGGTTCTATCCATCAGCTCTTGTATACATTACTGGCTATCTGTAATTTCCTTTACAGCTCTTGTAAGAAACTGTACAGTCATGCTCGTCAACTCTCATATCCAGTACAGCTGGCTACATGCTATTTTTCTCCAACCCTCTGGTATCCAGTATCACTGGATATTGTTATGCAAGGTTTATTTAATTTTTTGTTAATTTTTACCGTAACTATCACGTGGTGTGACCTGTGTTTGTTCCTCAGAACTATTATAAGAATAAAAAAACACTTTTTTAATAATACATGTTGGTTATATTGATAAATAAAAATAACTTTACTAGCAAAAGTCCTTGTCGCATGACATTGTAATAAAAAAAAACATATTTTATTATTATTTGTAGCTGTAATTTTGTCTTACATCTAACTAAAAACGAAAACCAAATGTTCTCCTGAGTTGTGAGGTAAGCTGTTCCGTCATTCCAGTCCCAGCAAAGAGATACAAATTGAAAACAAGGCTGACGCACTGTGTCAAGGGCTGTCAGACTATATAATATATAATTTAAGTATTTCATTTAATTATTTTTATTTTGCTATACAAGTTTATTTTTTAAATATATGTCAAGGTAAATTTTTTAAAACGTTTTTACAAGATATTCAAGGATATCTTGTAACATTTTAAAACTTCATTTAAGATTTTATCTTATTTACATCATTTATATATATATATATATATATATATATATATATATATATATATATATATATATATATATATATATATATATATATATAAACAATAAACAACATTTACAAAATCAGCTTATTTAAAAAAAGCGAAAAATATCCTATATTAAGAGTTTATTTTAAAATATTTTATTAATACTAAAAATTTTTCTGGCACAATTAGTTTTAATTACAATAAAATAAACAAACCAAATAATGAGTAAAAGTAAAAATTAGGTTTGTAGTACTAGTATACCATGTAAATACGTGGACCTTTAAATGTCCATTTAAACAGTTTTAAAAATATAATAGTAAACAAACACCAGAGTGCAATGTAAAGATCAGGTGACCTCATAGCAGAGCTGTAGAGGAAACTAGGGTTGGCCAGTAATGCTGGACACGAGAGCTGACAGACAGGCAGCCGACACTTTTAACCAGAGTTGTACAGGAAAACACCATATCCCGGTATACTGGATATGAGAGTACAAAGGGTTAAGGCACTTCTGAAAGTTAAAAAAGTAAATAGACACATTTATAATTTAATAAAACATACTATTGTAAAAAAAAAAGTGTGTCTGTTATTTGACATTGGTAGTGAGATCGTTTAAAGCCCAGCTTCATAACCTAAAGGATTTTAGTTTGATCCCAATCAGAGTCATACATTTTGAATTGGATCTGCTAATAACCACCGCTTGTTTATTTGTCATTAATTAATGACACTTTCTAAGGAATCGTCGGCCTTATTTTGTAACGATGACTACATTCGCTCATCTAGACCTATAACACTCATTGGGAATCCATGTTCACCCACATCTTCATGGTCTTAATGAAACTAGTTGGATGATTAGTAAATCATAGTTCATTAATAAAACAAATTTTCTTTACATATTTTTACCATTTATATGAACATATAATATGTTTATCTTATAGTCTTTCTCATAATGTATATATCACTGAATTATCTCTACGTGTCGTATTTCTTCCATCAATCGGGTTTGAGTGACGTGCCACAAATAGCCATGATTTTCCGTCATCCATCAACACTGTCAGCTTGAAGCATTGTGTGGTTGTGGTTGAGGGGTGTGGTGGGGTGCCGATTGTCGGAGCTGAAAGCTGTTTTTATCGGTGCCTTTTCAGTGAATTATAAATAACATGTAATCATTAATTGAATCAATAAACCATACTGAAAGCTTTAATAAAAACGTATACTAGGTCTAACTTGAGTGACATGTACAGTTTTGAAGTTACGTGATTTCTTCGCCGACTACAACTCGTTAACCGAATAACTCTTCATAGAGAATAACATTCTTATAGAGATATAATCATTTAGAACATTATCACATAGTGCAGGGTTTGCAATTATGAAAATTATGAAATATTTATGAAAAGCACATTCCTTAGTTTTGCACAACATGTTAAGTTCTAACTACGCTAACTTCCGCAAACAATTTTTTTTTTTTTAATTCCGAGATGGTCGTATATAATTTTCATGCTATGTATACTAATTAACTATTCCTACTTGTATTAAATATAGTCAAACAATTCGTAATCTTACACAGATGGTAATTGATTATTGTTGAGTTATAAAATATCAAGTGTTCAAAATTAGTTCCCACAATTAATTTTGGAGAAAATATATGTATGGTGTCCAGCTTCGACTGTCACATATTTTAGAGGATTGTTTGTCAGGTTAATACAAGCAAATAACAACATATAAAATGTGTCTATCTCAAATAAGTTTCTGTCTGTGTATGTTTTTTTTTTAATATCTCAAAAACCATGTTCCATACAATACTGCATTTTCATATAAATAGACACACTTTATATAAATAGGGTGAATGACTAAGATTTTAAGATTCAAAATGACGGCTGTCTAAATATTTTAAAGCCAAATATCAACAAACTACAGATAATAACCAAAACTGTTAAAACACAATATTTGTAGACTACTTTATGCCAAATTCAACGGTATGCCAATTTAAAAGATCAGTTGACAGATAACAGAGAATAAGATTTTTTTGTGGCTGAAAGCATTCTTCTGGGTATTCAGGTAACACTGCTTTCTAACTCAAAACAATTGTTTTCTTTGTTGTCTATCAACCGATATTTTAAATTGGCATACCATTGAATTTTGCATAAAGTAGTATACAAATATTGGGTGATGTGAATAAAACCTATAAACTCCGAGTGCCTACTCAATTATGGTTATTTGAGAGTGTCTACTCCAACTTCGGTTAAATGAAACACATACACTCAACTCGGCAGGCGAGCAGGCACTCCAACGATGAGTCTACTTACGACTTGCGAGTGGCCACTCTGATTTTAGTTGAATAAAACCGAGTGCCTACTCACAAAATGGAGTGTCAACTCGCGAAAAACGAGTCTACACTCCCTAGCAGACTCACCGCTGCCGAGTGTGTACTCAAGTAAGTTTATTATGGCTGAATTTATGCCAATACTTACACGTATAATTTACATTGTTCGAAGAGAGGCGAGAAATGATGACTCACTAAACAGAATCGATAAAGAAAATATCTTGTAGATTTAACTTTTCGATAATAATAGGATAGTCTATGGAAATTTTTCAAATTTTAGCTGATTATTAGATGATTCAAAATAAATTTTATCTTCCATGATGGAGTAGAATCTAAATTCAATAAATAATAAGTTCAAAATTCCTAATACAAAACTTACATATAAATTTAAAAGTCTTGAGTCGTATAAAATACCGCGGTTCAGTAATACATATGGTAAGAATTCGTTGAGTTATTCCACTATAAAAATTGTTAATGAGACCGATTGATTACCAATTTCAAAAAAGAATATAAAAGCTGTATTGGTTTTCTATTGTATATTTGTTGTCAGTGATATATATATATATATATATATATATATATATATATTTTAAAGGTTTTCTTTAATATGTTGGTATTGATAAATCAGGCTAGAAAATACGAGTTTTTTTGTTTTTTCTTTATAAGAATGTTGTTGAATTTTTCGTTTTGTTATGTCCTACGAGTGTATGTCGTTCATCTACACTCATTCATCTCTCACATTCACCCATATCTTGAAGATCGGCGTGTTACTAATGAATAACAGGTATGGTATTTTACTCAATAATAGTATATATATAATTTTTTTTAATTTATTTTCATATTTATTAGTAACATGTCATAAAACAAATTTTGTAATAAAATGAATACTCAAGAAAGTTATCGGTCAAACTCATTTGACATGTGCATCAAATTTCATATTTATATGAATTTTGTAAATAAAGTGTCGTAAAAATAAAGAAACCTCAGCGCCTGCAAACTAACCGATACTCTATCCGTCACACATTGTCGGCCTGAGACGGGCGCCGCGGAGGGGGGAGAGGAAGGCCGCGACCTTGCTTGGAATGCGGAAATCTAGGTCACTAGGTTAGTAGGTTATCGCATTGATGTTTATCAGGCGTTTAAATGGCCTAGGCCCCTTTTACACGGGAGGCCGCGGCGCCGTGATCTGTGCGGCGGCCTTCAAAGTCGGGGCGGCGCAGCGCCGTCCAAAGTTGGTTGATCACTATACAAATATATAGGCGTATTTATAGGGCTTGACACGGCGTTTTTACGGTGCACCACGTGTCTAAACCACTTTCTATTTGCTCTTTGATTTCGAACTTGTAAGAAATTGCATTTTGAAATATTTTGTTTTAATACACGATACGATAGCAACTTCGTCGATACAAGAAAAGTGTGATTTGGATAGTAGATGTTCTCATAACTCAGGTGCAAGAATGACCAGTGCTCATTAAGTAAATACAAACTAAGAACCTTGTCTACATCATCCATATTGGAGATGCCCTAAGTGAGTAGTTCACGCAAGGTCGTGCAGAGGGTCGTGGTATATTATTTAACTGTCTATCTTTAAAAAAACCGTTGAAAATATATTACGCCGTGCCGTGTAAAAGGGGTCTTAAAGAGATTTAAATGTCCGCGCTCCACTGCAGCTTAAAGTGACGAACTGTTGTACTTTGAATAGCGTTTCTTTCTGATTTTATGACTCTGCTGGTCACTCCGTATAAATTGTTATATAACTTGTATATAAAACAATATATTTTTTCATATTATTATATTTCATGAAATAATAATTTTTCTTTATTGTGTGCGTATTTGTGTATGTACGTATATGTGTATACTGTATGTATATATATTTTTGGTACTGTATTATGTTTTGTTCGTTATAATAATTCTTTTACATAAATTGTTAAATAAATATTAATGTTTGTATTGTATTTGACTTATGTTGTTTCAAGTATAGTTTTGGTTTAACCACTTAATTGCCTTAAATGTACATTATCAGGTATTGTTCACCGCTGCCACAGAGCGCTATTTGGTTTTATTTGAATTAACGAAAATTCATTATTTTTTAATATTTTTAACATACAGCATTTCTTATTCTTATATTATAAAATTGTTGTGCGCAGTACATACTATCAGTACACAACGACAAACCATGTTGGCTTGTTGGGACCGCATGTTATAAAATTTTTGGTAAATAAATAAATTAAGTTGAAAAAATCATTTAACGTTAGGCAGATAAAAAAATGTTGTACATTAAATGAACTACACGACAACAAACAAAAATGGGGGAATTAAAAAAAAGTGATTAAGTTGAGACCTGTCTCAGTATGCCCTCCCCACACCCCCGCTCTAGGTGAGTGCCTACTTAAGGTCTGCATGACTACCTGAGCAGGCACGTGTTTTTAAAAGAAAACTTAATTCAACTGAAATCGGGACCTGACTCAGCTTTGGGACTGTGAGTGCCTACTCAGAGTGGGCACTCAACTTTATTCACATCATCCAATGTGTTTTAATAATTTTGGGTAAAATGTGTAGTTTGTTGATATTTGACTTTGAAATATTTAGACAGCAGCCATTTTGAATCTAATAATCTTAGTCATTCAGCCTATGTATATGAAATGTGGCTTTTTAAGGTCAAATTTCATTCGAAAATTCAGTATCGAATGGACAATGGTTTTTGAGATATTACATTTTTATTTTTTAAAACACATACAGACACACAGAAAGAAAAATATTTGAGATAAACGCATGTTGTATGGAATTATACGCTTGTATTGACCTAACAATCAGTCCTGTAAAATATATGACAGTCGAAGCTGGACACCCTGTATACAATGACCATTTATTTTAGTCATTACAATTACTAATTACAGTTATACGTAAACTTTTAACAAGTGCAGTGTATATGTTCTATAGATATAAACCATAAGGACATATTACAAATGGCCTTAACCAAGACCTACGTCTTAACCCAGATTTTAAGCGTAAAGACATGTAGAACAATTACTAAGCTGATATCGTAGCTGGGCATGGAAGATTCATTCCCCTATATATTCAAAGAAAACATGACGTCTTGTATATGTAGCTCTTGTGGTAATGAGATGTGTAAATCAACAATGAATTAAATATACACTTATCAGTTGAAAACTACCATATAAAACATGTCTGACCAGACTTGGCCACTTTTACTAACAGTATGGTCGGTAAAATAAATTATAAAAAGTATTATGACGAATCTAACATAAAAAAGGTTCCTGAAAACATCTCCTCCTTCGATGTCTGTAAAACGTTCCAATATACAATGAAAACACATAAATAATAAAAACACTTAATAATACTAGGAATGTGTCAAATTAATTCCATCTACAACCATAGTAAGGGTGTTTTGACTATACTGGGTGAGGTGTTTTGACTATACCCGTATCAATTTTTTCAGCATGGTGGTCGTTTCTGTGGAAAATTTTCAAATTTACGGAATACCACCTAATGTTCTTACCTGTTGAGTTACGTTTTCCCAATTTCAAATTTGAACTCACAAAAAAATTAATTTCACTCTGACACGCCTCTTGACTACATTTATACGTATTTTGACGTTGGTCACCAAACCCGAATTTTGAAAAATTAAAAATTTCTATTAGTAAAAAATGTATAAAAGTAGTATTTTTATAAATGTATAAATATCTTATTTACTTTAATTTTTTTAATGTATGGGTGTATTAGATGATTGTTTAGTGCAAACCTCGTCAATTTGTACATATTTTGTTCCAATTTATTTCTACATTTTATTATTTCGTAAATTCATTAACATTAATTTTATTTGTAGTTAAATTAATTATAAGTTATCATAAATGTGCATAAATACTAAATGTTTCAATAGAAAACTTGTAAATACAGGGGCAAAACATGCGGGTTGTTTGATTTGATCAACGTTGGTAGTAACTTTAAAATGCTGTTGCATGTTTTGTATGTGATACGAATAAAACTAAAATGAACGCTGTATTTAATTAAATACCAATTTTGTATTAACAAAACTTTTATACCATTTGATCACGTGATAAACTGTTAAACATTCTTAAATTAAATTTTAGCAATTTTTATTCTATTATCTTACAATAACTTCGAAGAAAAATAAATATCGTTTAATATCGACACATTACAATTGCATAAAGTGACATTCTTAAATTACAATATAAAGTATGATAGATATTTTAATTTTATTTTTTTAAATATATTATTAATATTTTTCGTATTGATAGTTTTTCTACAAATAGAAAGAACTTGGATTAATTACTACACATTGCTAAGCTGACTGATAAAAGATAACACGTCTTAATCTTACATTGAAAACTGATGTTTGGTTGTTGTACTTGAAGAAACACGTTTGTTATTTTCAGACACGCTACTGTGAAAAAATACACCTCCAAAAACATTTTATACATATTCCACATTTATGTTGATGGAGCGGGGTGAGAGCGATGTTCTAATCGTTTAATTTAATAAGTATTTACTCGTAATTGAATTACTTGTATACATTATAATTCAATATTGTAATAATATGGTAATATTTCCAATACCATATTGGATATATAAATATATATAAATGTATAAATATATAAATGTATTGGTTTTAAATAACAAGGACATATTTTTCAAATAAGAACTATTTATCTATCTATTTAAATTAATTTAATCTTAAAAAATTTCGTACAAGTTAAATTGTGAAAAAATCCTTTAAAATAACAATATCGGTGAAATATTTACAAAGGTAGAATAAATAGCGTCTTCGATTGTTCCAACACTAATTGTTTGTTTTCCAGGACCGGTTTCGAAGTTTTCACTTCATCTTTAGGCAGTAGGTATTGACTTTCAAATTGAACATTGAATTTCCTATTCTAAAACATCGCCTAACCTAGCTTAAACTACCTTTATACTGTTAATTTAAAATTTATTAACAGCTAGAGTTCTAATGTTTCGTTTTAAGAATATTTATGACGATGTAGAAAATTTCATAGCACTGAAAATGTGGTTGTTAATTTAATAAAAGGAGAAGTTTTGCTTTGTACATTTGTTATTTCTTACACAGTTTTAGAATTTATACGTTTTTTTCTATGTTCGTTATTTTGTAACCAATTTATATCTGGTGTCTGGTTTTATAGATTATAATGTGATGTTTTAGAACGGGAAATGTAAAATTATTTTTATGTGCAAGTGAATTGGTCACACTTGCCATCTAAAGATGGTGTGACAAGTTCGGAACCGGTCGTTGAAAAAAAAATTTTTTGTGGAACAAATAATGAACTAATTTATTCTACCATATACCATTATTAAAAATACCAACTTGGTAAAAATCCAATAGAACGTGGAAATATTTAAAGACAATTTCTTTTTCGTTAATATTGTTACTATAGAACAGTTTCAAATTATATGATTCAGTTCAATATTTTATTAAACTGACATCAAATAAATGTGTAGAAGCCCCAGATGACACACTGGTGTCCCTGAATGGTGGTAATGGGGGTTGAGGGGTCGGGAGGGATATATAGGGGGACACGTATTGTGTCTATTGTTTGACATTTGTATTGATATTCGTAACGGTAATTTGAAATGTATTGATTATGATTTTCATCCAGAAGTTTCTATTATATTATACTTAATTACAATTAATAAACATTATAATAATATTAGGTATTGCAAATTATTGAAACGTCATTAAGTTATAATAATACTGAAATTATTAACAGAGCTTGCTTGAAGTCTGTATTAGTTTATTTTAAGGAGCACATTTTATCATTATCCTTAGTAACTATTGTTTGCGTGGTATATTAATCAAAATAATTTACCCCAAAGTTAATATTATTTGTCGGGAGAGTGAGCGACCTGGGTGTTATATTTAGTACGTATAGGGGTTCCAGCAGCAGAGGGGAATCATTTCATCGCTGAGCTTCCTCACTTAACAGGTGTGACTAAAGTCAACCCTCAATCATTCAAATTCTGCAACAGTGTGTAGTTGAAAAAAAGTGAAATTAACTGTACAAGATTGTTTAGTTACTTTTTATTCGTTATGTTATTGTTATTTAAATAATAAAAAAAATAATCTAATCGTTCTAAGCTTTATTCGTTTATTATAATCAATCCAACCAATGTTTACTGCTGGAATTGACTTAGTGGGCGGGGCTTGCAATTGGACCACCAGCACGCAGCCTTCCGAATCCTGGTTGCCATGAAAACGGTTTAATCAAATTACACAGTGAGTGAAGATTAGTTCTCTACCTCACTTCCACCACTATGTACATTTCTCTTGCATCAGTGCATTCAGTAGTTCGGTTTCTAAGTGGTCTATCTATAACTTATATGATACAATAATGCATGTAAATTGGTGTGTTTTACATTGTATAGAATCAAAACATTTAGCTAAATGATGTCTACATAGTAAGGTTGTAATAATAGGTTTATATAAATCAAAACGTGAGAAAATATTTTAAATATTATTTGAGATCTATTCAAACCTAACAAATATAAACAAGTTCGGATGATTATTTTTCAACATACAGTAATTCAAAAACTGAAACCCAAAGTACTCCATCTGTCAGTCCGTTGTGTTGTAGAAGGGGTGGATAGGTGACATGAAAGAGGCGTCAATAGTGACGTGTACAAAATACAATTTACCCGTCATCCTATAACTCTTAATCAAAGAGTCCTTTCTACCCGAATATTACTCTAAAATACTATTAAAATAATCAAGACTTTTTAGGAGCATTACGTTTTATTGTATCTAACATCAGAAGAGAACTGACTAGTCATAAAAAAGTTAGGTTAGGAAATAATAGGTTCAAATCGCTCAACTTTAGAAAAAATAATTTGACTGTAGTTTGCACGTCAATCGAATTATTTAATTAGTGTTCATGTAAATACACAATTACGGTGGCAACTAAAACTAATTAGACACCAATTAATTGAACGTAATTTGAACTAATTCAACGCCATATTGAATCCTGTCATGGAATGTTTACTATTGACGGAAATCGTATTTCAAGCAAAATCACAGTAGTTAATATCACTATATATTGTCCACCGTCTAAACGTCAAGTGTAAAGAGGGCTGTTAGTTTTTAATGTTAGCTTATAGACATACTTTAGTTGGGAAATCAGTCAGTTCATTCAATTAGATGAAGTGAAATAGTGTTATATGTCAGGTAATGGATTATTTACGAATAAAAAAACCCTGCATTTATACGGTCTGAATACGTTGTTACTATTGTTACTATTGAAGTCATTGGAATTTATATTAAACCGAAAACCATGTTAATTCAGATAATATATTTTGTTTAGTAAGAATTATATGTACATTTCATATCTATAAATATGTATTTTTATTTTTGTAACTAATAAAGTCAGAACTATTTTTGGAGATGGAAGGAATTTCAAGGTTGCATATTAGATATTCAATACTTAATGCCTAATGGTTGAACAGATATACACGTTCTATTCTATTATTTGCTATAAATGTTCTACATGAGAAAACTATTATTTGCACTGGCATGGACATTGCAAGTTATCTAACCTGAGTCTTGTGACTCATGGCCTGGTATGTTCTGGACCTCTTGCCAATACTAGCCTCTCAGTGGTATGTCCATTGCAAGTCATTTAACCTGACTCACAACACATGGCCTGGTATGTTGTGGACCTCATATAAAAAATAGCCTCTAACTGGTATGTACGTTGCAAATGAATGACCTGACTCACAACACATGGCCTGTTATGTTCTGGACTTCTCGCAAAAAATTTCCTCTATCTGGTATTTATATTACAGTTAAGTGGCAAAACTATTATTAAAATTTGCCCGAGTCCCACTTACCATCACCACCAGCCACCAGCCCTTAGTTAATCCATTGGTCTAGGATCCCTTGTAGGTAGATCAGGTATTGGTAATAATCTAACAACAAATCTAACGTAAAGAAAGCTGTATATATATATAATATATATATATATATATATATATATATATATATATATATATATAGACTATATATTTATGTGTGTGTGTGTGTGTGTGTGTGTGTGTGTGTGTGTGTGCGTGCATGTGTTTTAATTATTAAACTGATGATAATCTAAATGCATTTCAATAATGTTTGGGTTTTTTTATTTAGATAAAGTATATTTGTTAATTTATTCATAATATTGAGAACTTAAAGAAACAATTTAATACATTATATAAATGGTTATTTTTCATTATTTTAAAATACCTTTTCATGCATGTTATTTAGAAAGGGAGATTTAAAAATGTGATTGTAGTTATACAATACATTTAACAGTTCTCATCGATAAAGACGTAAATAGTAAACAATATTCAGGAATATTTTTTTTTTTTTCTTATGTTATGTACATTACAATAGCTATGGCTGAGAAGCTGATTATAGTTGCTTTTCTAATTAGCCGTAATTAATTAATTACATGTTTTGCAATCTCATTTTAAATGTAACACGATCGATTGTGAACTTAGTTTGCTAATTAACAAACAATTAATGCGTTCATTTTAAGTTTAATTTGGGCATTTGTATTAATTTAAAATGCATGATAAATAAACTTTAATAGAGTTTGATGTTGATTTATAGTAAACCATTTTAACTGAATAGTTTTAGCTAAATAATTATAAAATTACACTCTATGGCTTCGTTAATTAAATAAAACACAGAGATCAATTGTTGACAACACGCTTTGTTTATGTAATTCTTATACTTATAAATTCAGCTTAACACAGGTACAGTAAGTTATTAAGAAACTCCTCTATGAATGGCTTAGTGAACAATGACAAAGTTTATATTCAAAATTATTTTCACACGGAAAATATCCCAACTTTAAAATTAACAATAAGTCAGTGTATATGGAATTGCGTCAAACTTGTGGGGTTTTCACCCCAGATAAATCCTGATTTTATTCCATAACACCACCCCTCCACCCAAAACAATTTCCCACTCGTAATTATTATATGTCTTAATGACGTGAATATTACTAGTTTGAGGCGTCCTTGTTAGATGGTAGTCAAGGTTCAGACGTTGTGTAGGGGAAAGAACCTAGTGTCGGACTTGTCAATTAGCTGAAAATCAAACCAACACTACGTGGTTCAGATTCCACGTAAAGCTGTAGGTCCCATAGTTGCCTTGGCTATTGGGCCATTAATAAATAGTCCTTTCTGAGCTAAGTCGAACTCAAATAGTAACAATGACTACACTCATTCATCCCTATACTCATCATACTCATTCACCCCTCATATTCGCCCATATCTCTAAGATCGGCGTCATAGAAATAATAATAATGAAAATGTTTCTTCTTAGCCAAACAACATCAGATTTATTTACGCAAATTACTAATGTGCCTTAACCATAAACTGAGAAAAATTAGATTAACTTTAATTTAAGTCATTGGTTCGAGTTATTGACTCATATTTGGCTCGTCAAGTTCTTAAATTTTGATTTTTAACATGGAAATAACGGCTATTGTTTAAATTTGTTTTTGGTTTTCAAAACTCTTTCCCAATATTTTCCTAAGATTTCTTTACCAATTCAAGTAAAGCAATGAAAAATAACGATAGAATATGTCAATTATATATTTACTGTGGGACACCCCTGCACGTTACTCGTGCCAACCCTGTCAGTCAACGCACTAGTGTTACTTCGTTTATTTATTGTTTTTATATGCTTTCCGATTTACTGTGGTAACTTGTCTCTGCTTTTGGAAAATTAACTCCTTCGTAAGCAGTAGTCGGTTTGCATGCAGAAGAGGCAGAAGCTTTGCCAGTGTTTACCGTTGGTTTAGTTATACAGTGGTTATATAAGCCATTGTTACAACACCTCGTGGCAAAAACGGGTCATGCATAGAGTATGAAACCAACATAAAGGGTCGCAGACTTCTTGGTACTTTAATAACTGTCAGTATAGTTTCTATCAGGTGATATATATTGTTTATAGAAAAGCCCTTTCTTTTGATGGCTATTTGATAACCCTAAAGAATAAACTATTTTTACTGTGTACTGGAAGGTTCCTTTTTTTATTTTAAGAAAATGGCTTCCTATAAAACCTAGGAAGGAGGATTATATTTAAATAAAAGAATATTACTTATTCAATAATTGTTCTTATTCATTTATTTAATATTTATTTCAATAGCTAATAAAAAGGCTAAATATTTTTTTAACAAACTGTTTAATCAAATGTTTCAAGAACTATAATTATTAAAGTTTCTTCTTTGTTATAATAAAACATTTTGTTCTTGGCCTCAGTATCTGTGTACAGAAAAAAGGAAAAGAAACCATTAGGATGACTACTGAAAATCATTATTTTACCTTAATTTTTAAAACAAAGAAAATGACTGAAGTTTGTTGAGTTTTTGGATTAAAGAAAGAACTTTAGCAATCGGAATGATTTGAAAAACATCTTTCCTACATTTCAAAAATACAAGAAAAACATTTTGAAAACTCGCCTAGCAACGAAACAGGATAAAAAAAATCGATATAGGGTCCACTGACCACGCACTACGCAATACTGACTCCGCGAAACGAGACGAAAAACTACTCTTTTGAGACATGCAACTAAAGAGTGAACGAATCACGAGTGACGATACCGTGGGTTTCAGCAAGAGATGTTCCTATAAAACCTAGGTCAAAAGAAGAGGAACGATTCAAAAACTAAGACGTATCGACGAATGGTGAAGGAGGATTTGTGCTTAGGTAATCAGACTAAACTATCCCGATCAGGAAAATTGTCTGTACATGTAAGAAAAATCCGAACATGTCTTTACCTCGTCAGGATCTACAGTCTTATTAAATTCTCATTTTCATTATAATTTAAAATTTTGCATGAATACTTAAACATTTTGATTCAAAACTTCCTATGCAAATTGTATCTTTCTACATAAAATAATTTTCTAAATATTTAAAATTTTCTGTTTGCTTCACACAATATTATTTATTTATTTAATAATTAAATGTAACCAAGAAGTAGTTATAATATAATAAAAGTTTTCTTTTTTTAAATAACTTAATGTGGATCGTAAGTTATTATATGAAACTTATTAAGCTTGTTTATGTTAAATATTATTTAATAAACGTATTTTATAAAATTGTATTGTTAAAAAATAGGTAATAAAAACATAAAACTAAGAACTTATTTATGGTGAAAGATTATATTTTATAACTATGTTAAGCTGTGAAACCAACACAAATGGTTTTACGTACCTTAAAACTTGTATCAAGTATTAAAACATGTTTTTAGTTGAATAGATTAACACGAGTGAATGGGACGTTGGTATAAGTTCAAGATATATATGTTGAAAAGTAAAAAATTTGAAGAAGGTTCGACGAAAAGTTTAAATTATTGAGTTTACCACATACATTAATATTGCTTGTTTTATAAAATATGAAATTTACAACAACAAAAAATTTAGATAGAAAATTTAATATCCCTAACAATTCAATACATTAGTCGATGAATAACCGTAAAGTCATGTTCAATTTTACAAAACAACATAGACGTCAGTAAGTTAGTATCAGTTAAAATATTGTGAAAAATGTTGTATAAATTAAAATATTTTGGCATAAATTATTCCAAACATTATTATTATTAATATTATTAATCTTTATAAGTAGTTTCAAAAATTTTCGTGTTTGATAAATAGGAGAAATTAATGTTTTTTTTCATATGACTGAAGTCTTTTGAAATATGATTTTCTTATATAATCTTTGAAATTTCTTTTACGTACGACCTTTTTATCAAGTCTTATCGCCGCTTGGTTGGCTACAGTTAGAGTATGTTGATTGATAATAAGTGACGTAACTACGAAGGTGGGTAGATCTGGCACTAGCGGACCAATTAAGTTTCGAGACTAATGCCAAATGGAATCGAACTAATCCCTCTAAAATCACTGCTACTTAACAGCAATGGACATGCCACCGGGAGGCTATTCTTGGCGATGGGTCCACGACATACTCTTCAGTTCGGATCACTTGCAATGGACTTCCAACCAGGATGCTATTCTTGGCAATGGATTCACTAAATACTCTTCAATTCGGATCACTGCAATGGAATTGCAACCGGGTGTTATTCTTGGCGATGGGTTCCTGAAATACTGTTCAATTCGGATCACTTGCAATGAAATTGCAACCAGGATGCTATTCTTGGCGATAGATTCACGACATACTCTTAAGTTCGAATCACTTGCAATGGACTTGCGACCGGGATGCTATTCTTGGTGATGGGTCCATGACATACTCTTCAGTCCGGATCACTTGCCATGGAAATGTCACCGGGAGGCTACTTTTGTAGTTCGGATCACTTGCTACCCCGAGGATATTATTGGTGAGGGGTCCACAGCTTACTCTTGCAATGGACATGCAACCCAGAGGATATTCTTGGCTATGGGTCCACGGCATACTCTTCAGTTCGGATCACTTGCAATAGGAAAGCCAACAGAGGCTATTCTCGGGGAGATCATATCGTGCATTGCATTTTGAATCACATGCCGTGATTAAACCCATACACCCATACACGTAGTGAAGAACCTCATACCCACCCATACATGTACAGTGGTGATGACCCTCCTATTCAAGTTGCGTGCGTGTGTGTGTTGCTGTATGAGTGTGAATGGTGAGTGAGTCTAGTATGCACAGTGTATTTTTGTGGTTATAATTCTTTTTCAGGTTATTTTATTCCATCCAGTGAAGAAGAAATCTAATTATAAATTCTTGTAACTTATAAATGCAAGTGTGCATGTGATATATGTGTATATTTTTTCACTAATAAATATATACTTTTATTAGATGCCATAACTATTCTCATTCTGATAGATCGAAGAATGTAAATAAATACATTATTCAAATGTGTTAAGTTATACAGTGCTGATTCCCCAGGTGTAGGTTTGTAAGCTAAGAGATGAAATTTCAAGCTACGTTTTTATTTGTATTTACAGAAATAAATGGGTTTTCATTTCATTCTAAAAGTCTTTGAAGAACCAATTGAATTTGCACAAATGTTCCGCCATATTAAACACTAAACATATCAAAACTTTGAAAATTACCAGTTCGATTCCCAAATAAGTTTTTTTGCCATAACTAAAAAACTAGTCAAGTTAGAGACATGCGGGTTTTACTAAAATATCTTAAATTGTAATTCACATCTTTCTTAAAAATTTAATCAAAATATTTAAAGCCGTTTTTGAGGAAATTCTATTTTTGTATGTTTTTTGCCCATACAAATAAAAAAAAATTCATGTGACTGTAGAGTGGAAGCCCAGACTATGGAACAACCTGTGTTTACGATAACCCCGTAGTTTACTAGACTGTTATCCCTTCCATCTTAGCATAGTGGCATCGTCGGTTTAAAGACACAGTGTTAGGTATTGTGCCTAGTCTAAATTTAGCTCTGTGATATTTACCTTTGTATACATTTGTATAAGTAATTACATTCCTTTATTATTAACTAGCAAGTAGCCGTTCGATGAAAAATGTTAAACATAACCAGATGAACTAGTGGGTTACAAGACCTCCCTAACCTTCACTAGGGGTCAATAGGTAAAAGGTGACGGAGCCACTGCCAGTGACCGGACAGGTGGACGGCGTGGAAGGACGGGATCGGTCACCCACCCAAGTAATGGCCACACTCGATGTTATTATGACGTTATCTTGTGATTACATCATAGCTCTTCAATGAAAGCCACTGGCAATATGTTAATGAGATATGTTACTGACAATATACTACCAAGTAAGTAGGCTATAAGATATACTGTATCATCAAATTTCCTTTTTTAACTCTCCCTTTATCTAAATTTTAAATTTGATTTTAAAATGTTTAACTCTTAAATGTTTCTGGCATTTCTCACTGATGTATTTCAAACATCACTATTACAATAATAATATGTAACTGGATATAGGGAACGGGGAATGCTGGTTAGGCCAGATTATTAGGCAACATTGAGGGTTCTAACACGTTTGTTTCAGATAGCCCCCCTCATAAATGTCTCACTACAGGGTGCCCGCCCTCGCTGGCTCCACTCCAGGGCCGCAATAATCAATGTCCAACTTGACTTTATCCTCTAACGTCTGTATTTTGTACAAATACTTTTCAATGTGCCAAACACAACCAAAGAGCTTTTCATTTAAATAAATTTACTGTTCTAAATTTATTGCTTGAAAACTGAACGGTTTTGTTTAAACTGTTTAAATATTGAAGATGTAACAGACGCAAGCCCAATTATAGAAAGCAAACTCATTAAAAGTAAAAATAAAAATAGTTTAAAGTTATATTCAGTGTAGAGAGCATTAAAGTACTGTATATATATATATATATATATATATATATATATATATATATATATATATATATATATATATGTATGTATATTCCGTGATTTGTTCAAAGTGGGTTGATTCAACGATTGGTCAAAAAATACAGCAATTATAATTATAATATAATCATAATTTAGTACAATGATACATATATCTGCGTGTTATATTTAGTGCACATATGGGTTTCTTCAGCGGAGGGGAACCGTTCCATCACTTCGCTACCTTAGGTGATTCTTCCACATTCAAGCGTTCAAATTCAAGAAAAAAATCTTAGTCAGACAAAAATAATAACCATAATGAGGAGTACAAGTTTGTTTTATTGATATTTATTTTTTGCAATATTGTTCCACGTGTTATTGTTACTATTATTTATTAATTCTAAATAATGATTTAATTTAATCGTTTAAAGCTTGATTCATTTGTGTTGATCAAACCAACTAATGGTTACTGCTGTTGTTGACGTAATGGGCTGGGCTTGAAACTGTGCTGACAGTCACTGCCTGCAGTCTTCCTAGTTGCCATGAACATTTTAAATGTCATGAAGTTAAAAAGTGGGGAAGAGTCTCCTCCATCATTCAATGTACATCTCTCGATCTGTGCAGGTCACTTTCCAAATGGCCCATCTATAATATATATTTTAAAATTTAATTCATATTGGTGGTTTGCAAAAACGCGTGATGAAGGTTACAGTTTAAAACTTTAATAGTGAAATCTTAAGCCAAATCGACTCAATGTTGGGTATTAAAAATTATGTGACCACATACTCACCACCAGTTGTAATGAAAATCGGAAAATATGTGAAATGAATTGAAAATAAACCCACAACATGATGTTTTAAGCTAAGAACTGTGCCATGTTGATGTCACTCAGACTAAGTGAGAGGCCGTGTACAACGAGACAGTATAATTATGTCACTGGAACGGAGAATTTATTCTGAAACTTCGTGAAGGGTGTACACGGGACTGTACGAAGTTGTGAAAGGTGAACACAACTTGCTCTTAGTGAGTTGAGTGCTTCTTCAAAATTGTATCTACTTATTCGTATCATAATTGTTTTGGCTTATCAAATCTACAAAACTACTATAAAATATAGTATCTAGAGAGTAAATTACAGCAAAGAGTGCACTATGGCCTGCAGCACATAACTGTGTTACAGATTAATAAAATGTGCCTTTTTTAGATCTTTTTTTAGATCTATTCAATGTATCATTTATAACGATATAGATAAATGTTAATCATTAACTTAAAAGCTATTAAAAAACAATAGAAAATAAATGGTTCCGAATAATTGGCACAAACTTCCCCCATATTAAACACTAAAAAATCAAAACTTTGAAAATTACCAGTTTGATTCCCAAATATGTTTTTTTGGCATAACCCAATAACTAGTCAAGTTAGAGACATGCGGTTTTTACTATAATATTTTAAATTGTGATTCACATCTTTCCTGTAAGTTTAATCAAAATCATCTGAGCCGTTGTTGAGAAAATTCCATTTTTGTATGTCTTTTGGCGATAAAAATAAAAACAAACCTATAATTTCAAAAAGTGAAAAATTGTCTGGAGAATTGGCTAAATACACTTACATACAAAACTTCATAAAAATGTATCAATCCGTTTTGTCTCCAGCGAACTGCACATACACAAAGAGACACACATACGGACAGACACTAAAATTTTGTTTCGAAATAACCACTTTTTTGGGTTCAGGGGACCTTAAAATGGATTTTTAGACCAACTTGTAAAACATGTTTTTTGGGCGATCACAATACTTTCTCTTTGTTAACGCATATGGGGAAAGTAACAATGATCACTACAACAAATATTAATATTCTGTGATCTACCTCTAAGCCTTTGATGGATTTTAGTATTAATTATTAAAATTTGTAATTGTACTTAACTACACATAAATAAATTTAGAAAGTTTGAGTACATCAACCACTGACGAGGACTCTTTGTTGAACGGTTATCTTCGTCTGTAGGCATTAGTGGTGCATTGCTGTAAACCAGCTACTTGAGAACAAAGTGTTGTGAAGATTGTCAACGATAGGTTCTATACTCGGTTCTCTCGGTACAATTCTGGATCCCGCACAATGGTTGCCATCGACGCGGATACTACTAGATAAGTCTGGCCGTTTCCTGTTAGGTGTTAATCAGGGTCTGGATTTTGTGTAGAAAACTGAGTATCAATCTTGTCAGTTGGGTGAAAATTAGACCAATACTTTCTACGTGGTTCAGTTTACACGTAAATCTTTAGGTCGCTGTGTTGTCCTGATGATTAGGATTTTAATAAATGTCTATATATAATTAAGTTACCTTAGTTAGTAACAATGACTACACTCGTTCCTTTACATTCATCACTCATTCCACTATCATATTCTCCCATATATCTACGATCGGCGTCTTAGTAATGTTTAATAATGTCATGAATAATACTACATGAGTAACTTAGCATCATTAGAGGCATAAAGAATTCGAAAAACCACATAGAAGAAAGAAAAAAAGTATATTGCTTTCTAATGGCTACAGCAAACACGTCAGTGAAAGTTAGAAATAGATTACATCTAAATATGTAGCAGTATATTCTGCGTTTATGCTTGAGGAGTTGGAGGGAGATAAAGGAAGGGTCTGACAATGGTGCTAGACCTATCGTCAGCAAGATTAACTGGAGAAGTTACGAACTTACTACTCAACATTTCCAGAAACATTAATCTAACTCGACATTCATTTAGCGCACCACTCGAAGCGACCTGTTTCTTTTTTACCTGTGAATAAACAAATCAATATTTTATTTTTTAATATGTTGGATATCTGTGAGTTGAATTCATATTTAAATAGATTGAGCACATTCTTTATTATTAGGCTACCATTTAAAAATAGTACTTTCAAGTTACGTAACTCACAATATTTATAGTTCAATAGAGATTTTTAACGATACATTTAAAACCAATCACACCCGTGCCGGGGGAGGGGGAGAGGCGGGTATTGTGTGTTTTGTAAAATATTGTATTGACGGACTGCGACGTTAATTGGTGAAAATGTCGGATGATGGCTGTCATTGAAAGCCCCTATTATTCAAAAACATTGTGGCCAGGAGTGGAAGATCATTCAATTACATGAAATGAAGTGAAATCAAATTAATTCTGTTAAGTTAATACAGTGAGATGTTTTGTACCAAATAATATTGAATATAAAAGAGTAATTGATTCAATTTTTGTGTTACTATTATACTTTTGTAGTTAAACTTTTGTTCTTTACAAAATTAATTTAGTGTTTTCTGTAATGACAATATTCTTGTTGTGAAGCATAACACAACTACTTTGTCTATTATGAAGTATCTTTTTTCAATAATAGAACTTATATTTAATTTTACTATTTTAATTTTCCTGTATAACCAGGTATTTTAATTGGTAGAGCTGACCCCTTAAATATACTAAACAAAAACCATGAAACAAAATATTTTCTTAAAACGTAGTTGTTCATGACGTTTCTCAGTTTGACCCTAAATAAATTCATACAACATGTTAAATATGATCAGCTGATAACCACCAGCTGTTTATTTGTCTTTGTGCTATTAATTAAAGACACTTTCCTAGGAATATTCAGCCTCAATTTGTAACAATGACTGTATCATCAATTCATAAGCGGCCGTATATTGATGATCAGCGTCTTAAGAATAAATTCATAAATAAAAATAACCTCATAAAATTACAAAAAAATCATCCCTCACATTGAAGATGTGTCTGTCAAATACTAAGATAGTCATGTTTATTTTGTGTCAAGATAGAAAAATTCCATTGATTAAATTATCTAAAATCTTATGTAATCTATAAGAACCATGGGATCATGTGAGGAACAAATATTCTCCAAAAAGTACCCTTCCTTATCAAGTGGCTTTGGAACATCTTGTACTTTTTTGACAGCTGAAATTTCACTAGAAGATTTTTACGCAGATTAAGTTGAAGTTAACCAATAAAATCTTAGATATCAGGTTTTTTAGGGATTTTTTTAAGAGTTACAAAATTTATCATTAATAAATTGGAAATAGAATGTGGGCTTTTCTCTGGAGAAATTTTAGTAATGGATGACACTTATCAGATCAAAGTTTGTGTGGTCTGTTATAGTTATGAGAAAAGTGACATTCTTTCATATCCTTTATAAATGATTTTTTATGACCACATTTTAAAAGTTAACTTCTCCCTTTTAAGCCACAAATAAAGTTCATTGAAATTTAGCATTGCACTTTCCACGAACTTCAAAACAACCCTTATATTAACACTAAGCTATGTTTTTGTTTCAGGTACGTGAAGCCTATGTAACAATATGGCAGCCATTTTAAGGTGTGGTAAATTATATCTATTAAAATATATTAAGATAACAACTAATTTGTATTGATAAACGGTTTTTGACTTAGATTAAATTATAATAGTGAGATAAGACTGTTATCTATGAGAAGAAATTATTTGTAGTTTTTATTACACCACATGTATTCTCATCAAATTCCTATAAACACCTCAAATTAAAAAAAAAGCATATCGTTCACTTTAATTTCAATTATATGAAATATTGGTAATTTAAGGATGTTCGTCCAGGTTCCTAGTTTAGCGGTCTAAGAAATTTAGTCCTATATTTTATTGCAACTGCCGCTAAGAGTTGTTGAGATCCTAATTCATCTACGAACAAGCAATGTGTTCCCCTACCCACCCCCTCATAACCCCTACCTGCCCCACCCCAAAAATTCCACAGAAGGACATAACTCCCTCATTTATAGTAAACTCTAGCAATTAATGTCATATATATTATTAATCTTCATTTTTAGCCAAATATGTACAAATTTCAACTCAAAATTTGAACAAAACCATATATAAAAAAATATCTGGTAACAGTAGTATATTTTAGATTTACTACATACTAGGTTGGTTACTAACCTTTGTCCACTTTATTCTCAAAATGTTAGTAAAATATATCACACGGTTTGTTCTTATATTATGTACCAAAAAGGCCAAATTAGTCACTTTCCAAAATGTAACTTTAAAAAAAAAATTTCCGGTAACACCTTTCTTACTTACATGGAATCTAATAATTTAATAAAAAAATATATGAAAAACAATTTTCGATAAAACACCCTTGGACGGGTATAAACTTACTATTATTATTTTAGTTTAAATAATAAAACAGTATATTGTACGGTACAAAAACTAGATTTATAACAAACTTACAGTAAAGTAAGTTTAAGCTACTAAAAAGGAATGTTACATTAGAACTATTACTATTATTTACGTATTTATGGCCAAGAAAAAAGTATGTTTAGAGAAGGTGGTTAGATATATATGTTCTGGTGGTGTCATTAGAAACAGGCCTCAGGTAAGTCGAAACCCTTGTTCACGCCATAATTGTAATGTACTGTGTTTGTCTACAGTATAATACAATACAAACACGGCCTTCCTGCTGTAAACATTGTTATTACAGCTATACTGGTGGTGCCTGATTAGAAACAGGTCTGTGGTAAGTCTAAAACCTGCTTCACCGCGTAATTTTATTTATCTTCGTCTAGACATAAATATACACAAATAACAATCACTGTAATGCAACATAACCACAAACGTACTGCTTAAATATTGCGTTTTCAGTGATATAAAAATTAGCAAGAAGATAGACGTAATTCTGTTAGAGGTTTCAGAAAATTTTGTAAACATAAATAAAAAGTTATTCCTAAATTATTTTTTGTATTCAAAGTGAAGAATAATACATGCGTTTCATCTAAAGTCAATCTTATAGCTGATCACGTTCAGTTAACTAAAATTGATTTTACCGTCACCTTGTCTTACCTTTGAGTTTTCCCTTAGCTTCTGTTTACATGTTAGCTAATTATAACACTAAAGTATGTGGGATGATTTATAAATTCTACACGTTAGGATAGTGGGTGGATTGGTTCAAGTGTCATTGGTATAGGAGGGTATGTGGGAGGATCCTTAAGTTTTACATGCAAGCAATATGAGTATGTTGGCCAGTCCACAACTGTTATACTTCAAAGGCACGTTGACCAGAGAAAAGTATGGTTACTCTAGCAATAAACATAGAAAAGTCCTCTTCAAGGAAACTCTAAAAATAACTACTGATACACTAATAATTTTGATAAATAACGATAGTTTTGATAAAAAACTACAACCCATTTAGGATTAATCGATTTGTTCAATTATCCACCCACAAAAATGGAGCTTCGTTAAATATGTAGGGGGCCGTTGTGTTGTGAATGTCGGAGAGGGTACATGAAAGAGGCGTCACTGGTGATGTGTTAAAACTACAATTTGTCTGTCACATCACAACTCTTAACCAAAAAAATCAGTTGAACTGTCTGCAAAAAATTACTATCCCAGCAATAAATAACACTGTCAATTCTTCTTTTAAAGTCATCAATAAAATTGTGGGCTTGTATTTAATAGTGGCCTGTTTAACACCCAAAACAACCAGTACAGCTGCTGCAATAACAATGATTACAGCAGGAAGTCTGTGTTTTTGTTGTGTTATACTGTAGACAAACACAGTACATTAAAATTACGGGGGAACAAGGGTTTCGACTTACCAGAGGTCTGTTTCGAACCAGAGACCACCAGTGCAGCTGTAATAACAATGTTTACAGCAGGAAGCCTGTGTTATGTTGTATTAAACTGTAGAGTGTAGACTATCAGAGTACATTACAATTACGAGGTGAACAAGGATTTCGACTTACCAGAGGCCTGTTTATTATCAGAGACCACCTGTACAGCTGTAATAACAATGTTTACAGCAAGATGGCTGTGTTTGTGTTGTATTATACTGTAGACAAACACAGTATATTACAATTACGAGGTGAACAAGGGTTTCGCCTTACCAGAGGTATGTTTCTAACCAGAGACCACCAGTGCAGCTGTAATAACAATGTTTACAGCAGAAAGGCTGTGTTTGTGTTGTATTATACTGTAGACAAACACAGTACATTACAATTACGAGGTGAACAAGGGTTTCGCCTTACCAGAGGTCTGTTTCTAACCAGAGACCACCAGTGCAGCTGTAATAACAATGTTTACTGCAGGAAGGCTGTGTTTGTGTTGTATTATACTGTAGACAAACACAGTACATTACAATTACGAGGTGAACAAGGGTTTCGCCTTACCAGAGGTCTGTTTCTAACCAGAGACCACCAGTGCAGCTGTAATAACAATGTTTACAGCAGAAAGGCTGTGTTTGTGTTATATTATACTGTAGACAAACACAGTACATTACAATTACGAGGTGAACAAGGGTTTCGCCTTACCAGAGGTCTGTTTCTAACCAGAGACCACCAGTGCAGCTGTAATAACAATGTTTACAGTAGGAAGCCTGTGTTTGTGTTGTATTATACTGTAGACAAACACAGTACATTACAATTACGGTGTGAACAAGGGTTTTGACTTACCAGAGGTCTGTTTCTAACCAGAGACCACCAGTGCAGCTGTAATAACAATGTTTACAGCAGGATGGCTGTGTTTGTGTTATATTATACTGTAGACAAACACAGTACATTACGATTACGAGGTGAACAAGGGTCTCGACTTACCAGAGGTCTGTTTCTAACCAGAGACCACCAGTATAGCTGTAATAACAATGTTTACAGCAGGAAGGCTGTGTTTGTGTTGTATTATACTGTAGACAAACACAGTACATTACAATTACGAGGTGAACAAGGGTCTCGACTTACCAGAGGTCTGTTTCTAACCAGAGACCACCAGTATAGCTGTAATAACAATGTTTACTGCAGGAAGGCTGTGTTTGTGTTGTATTATACTGTACACAAACACAGTACATTACAATTACGAGGTGAACAAGGGTTTCGCCTTACCAGAGGTCTGTTTCTAACCAGAGACCACCAGTGCAGCTGTAATAACAATGTTTACTGCAGGAAGGCTGTGTTTGTGTTGTATTACACTGTACACAAACACAGTACATTACAATTACGAGGTGAACAAGGGTTTCGCCTTACCAGAGGTCTGTTTCTAACCATAGACCACCAGTGCAGCTGTAATTACAATGTTTACAGCAGGATGGCTGTGTTTGTGTTTTATTATACTGTACACAAACACAGTACATTACAATTACGAGGTGAACAAGGGTTTCGCCTTACCAGAGGTCTGTTTCTAACCAGAGACCACCAGTGCAGCTGTAATAACAATTTTTCCTGCAGGAAGGCTGTGTTTGTGTTGTATTATACTGTAGACAAACACAGTACATTACAATTACGAGGTGAACAAGGGTTTCGCCTTACCAGAGGTCTGTTTCTAACCAGAGACCACCAGTGCAGCTGTAATAACAATTTTTACTGCAGGAAGGCTGTGTTTGTGTTGTATTATACTGTACACAAACACATTACAATTACTGTGTGAACAAGGGTTTCGACTTATCAGAGGCCTGTTTATTATAAGAGACCACCAGTACAGCTGTAATAACAATGTTTACAGCAGGAAGGCTGTGTTTGTGTTGTATTATACTGTAGACAAACACATTACAATTACTATGTGAACAAGGGTTTCGACTTACCAGAGGCCTGTTTATTATCAGAGACCACCTGTACAGCTGTAATAACAATGTTTACAGCAGGAAGGCCGTGTTTGTGTTGTATTATACTGTAGACAAACACATTACAATTACTGTGTGAACAAGGGTTTCGACTTAATAGAGGCCTGTTTATTATCAGAGACCACCAGTATAGCTGTAATAACAATGTTTACAGCAGGAAGGCCGTGTTTGTGTTGTATTATACTGTAGACAAACACATTACAATTACTGTGTGAACAAGGGTTTCGACTTACCAGAGGCCTGTTTCTAATCAGAGACCACCAGCTGTAATAACAATGTTTACAGCAGGAAGCCTGTGTTGTGTTGTATTATACTGTAGACAAACACATTACATTACAATTACGAGGTGAACAAGGGTTTCGACTTACCAGAGGCCTGTTTATAATCAGAGACCACCAGCTGTAATAACAATGTTTACAGCAGGAAGCCTGTGTTGTGTTGTATTATACTGTAGACAAACACAGTACAATACAACTACGGGGTGAACAAGGGTTTCGACTTACCAGAGGCCTGTTTCTAATCAGAGACCACCAGCTGTAATAACAATGTTTACAGCAGGAAGCCTGTGTTGTGTTGTATTATACTGTAGACAAACACATTACATTACAATTACGGGGTGAACAAGGGTTTCGCCTTACCAGAGGTCTGTTTATTATCAGATACCACCTGTATAGCTGTAATAACAATTTTTACAGCAGGAAGGCTGTGTTTGTATTGTATTATACTGTAGACAAACACATTACATTACAATTACGAGGTGAACAAGGGTTTCGACTTACCAGAGGTCTGTTTATTATCAGATACCACCTGTATAGCTGTAATAACAATTTTTACAGCAGGAAGGCTGTGTTTGTGTTGTATTATACTGTAGACAAACACATTACATTACAATTACGGGGTGAACAAGGGTTTCGCCTTACCAGAGGTCTGTTTATTATCAGAGACATTCTGTACAGCTGTAATAACAATGTTTACAGCAGGATGGCGGTGTTTGTGTTGTACTATACTGTAGACAAACACAGTACATTACAATTACGGCGTGAACAAAGGATTCGACTTACCAGAAGCCTGTTTATTATCAGAAACATCCTGTACAGCTGTAATAACAATGTTTACAGCAGGATGGCTGTGTTTGTATTGTATTATACTGTAGACAAACACAGTACATTACAATTACGGCATGAACAAGGGTTTCGACTTACCAGAAGCCTGTTTATTATCAGAGACATCCTGTACAGCTGTAATAACAATGTTTACAGCAGGAAGGCCGTGTTTGTGTTGTATTATACTGTAGACAAACACAGTACATTACAATTACGGCGTGAACAAGGGTTTCGAATTACCAGAAGCCTGTTTCTAACCAGAGACCACCTGTACAGCTGTAATAACAATGTTTACAGCAGGAAGGCAGTGTTTTTGTTGTACTATACTGTAGACAAACACAGTACATTACAATTACGGCGTGAACAAGGGTTTCGACTTACCAGAAGCCTGTTTATTATCAGAGACATCCTGTACAGCTGTAATAACAATGTTTACAGCAGGAAGGCCGTGTTTGTATTGTATTATACTGTAGTCAAACACAGTACATTACAATTACGGCGTGAACAAGGGTTTCGACTTACCAGAAGCCTGTTTATTATCAGAGACATCCTGTACAGCTGTAATAACAATGTTTACAGCAGGAAGGCCGTGTTTGTATTGTATTATACTGTAGTCAAACACAGTACATTACAATTACGGCGTGAACAAGGGTTTCGACTTACCAGAAGCCTGTTTATTATCAGAGACATCCTGTACAGCTGTAATAACAATGTTTACAGCAGGAAGGCCGTGTTTGTGTTGTATTATACTGTAGACAAACACAGTACATTACAATTACGGCGTGAACAAGGGTTTCGACTTACCAGAAGCCTGTTTATTATCAGAGACATCCTGTACAGCTGTAATAACAATCTTTACAGCAGGAAGGCCGTGTTTGTGTTGTATTATACTGTAGACAAACACAGTACATTACAATTACGGCGTGAACAAGGGTTTCGACTTACCAGAAGCCTGTTTATTATCAGAGACATCCTGTACAGCTGTAATAACAATGTTTACAGCAGGAAGGCCGTGTTTGTATTGTATTATACTGTAGTCAAACACAGTACATTACAATTACGGCGTGAACAAGGGTTTCGACTTACCAGAAGCCTGTTTATTATCAGAGACATCCTGTACAGCTGTAATAACAATGTTTACAGCAGGAAGGCCGTGTTTGTATTGTATTATACTGTAGTCAAACACAGTACATTACAATTACGGCGTGAACAACGGTATTTATTCACCCCGTAAGATCATGAATGGTTAATCTGTATTAACCCTTTGACTAACATGTTTAGCTGAACCATAGGAGTGGAGAACGGGGACCTATTATGTATCTATCACCCAACTAAAGACCGTACACTGAGATAACGTTGAAATTCTTCTTTCAAGGCCAAGGGAGTTATTTTAATTGTATGGTAAGCAATTTTTCGTTTAGACAAAGGTCAGATGTTTGTTGCTATTCAAGTGACTCAATGTTAAGCAATCATTGTTGCAAGTGTTTCGAACTGCAAGAGTATGTCGTAGACCTTTGGCCAAGAATAGCCTCCCGGTGGCATGTCCATTGCCGTTAAGTAGCAATGCTTTTAGTGGGATTAGTTAGAGTCTCATTTGGCATCAGTCTCAACACTTAATTGGTCCATGTATTACTGGCCGATGGTGCTAGTTTCTCCTGTACTTATGACTTCTATTTTAAATCAGTACTCTTTGTAAGCTATTAAAATTGTTATTCCAATATGACAAAAAAAAAAAAAAAAAAAAAAAACTGAAACAGGGATGCAGCGAAATTAGTGCCTTATATTCATAAATATCATTTAAAGTAATATTCCTAATAAATTAAATGGCAAACATATTTTATCACACATTACCAAATCTCATAAAACACAAAATAGATTTTGATGAAATTTGGGGAGGAGTTAGCTCTTGTATCGTATTCTCGAGGTGTATTCATTGTACGTGTATGGGTAGGTGGGTGGGTTAATATCACTCTACGTATATGGGTAGGCAGTGGTCACTCAGTTTTAATGACACTTTGTTATTGAGTCTTATTTTCATATGCAACAGGAGGGAAGTCCATTTTCCATTCAAACTATGAATCACATGGTGATTTTCCATTGCTCTCATTCGGGGGGGGGGGGGCTAGGGATTAATAATGTGAGAGACAGTTCATGTTGAATACATGTAATACACGTAACTCGTTAAAATCTCTAATCTGTTTCTCTAATAGAAGAGCATTATAGATAAACTCCTGATATTCACAAGAAGCAAAGTAATTAGTCCAGGTAGTCCCAATAGTGAAGTGTCTGTAGGAAGTTGTTTTGGGGAGCGCTGTGGGTGAGTAGTTAGATGTCATCTGTACGCTGATTTTTATATATGTTGTAGATCCCGTGACGTTTGAGTTGTTCCTTGTACAAATTTAATAAAAATACAAGGAAGAGAGTTGTTCCTACCAGTAAAAATAAATGTCGTTTAAGGAATTAATGATACACCACTAATTGTACGATAAGTAAGTAAAATGAAAGGAGGCTTTGAAAGAGATGACTTCTGGTTCCTTGAGGTTTTTGTTAAGGGGAGGGATACGAAAATAAGCAAATTACGTATATTATCATTATTCATTTCTAAGACGCCGATCGTAGAGATATGGACAAATATGAGGGTTTGTATTCATCACAAATATGAATGTGATGAGTGAAGATGAAGTAGCGTATCTGTGTTTCAAGTTCAGAAAGGACTATTTATTAATATTCCAATAGACCGAGCAACTAAAGCTTTACGTGGATTCCGGAACACGTAGTGTTGGTTTAATTTTCAGCTAACTGACAAGTCTGACACTGAGTTCTCTTCCCTAAACAACATCTGATCCTTAACTACCATCCAACATTGACACTCCTGACTTCTCTAGTAGTGTCCAAGTCGATGGCAACCATTGAGCGGACACCTTGTCGGTATTAAGAGGACCGAGCAAGGAACCTATCGCCTACAATCTTTCAAACACTTTATCCCCAAGTAGCTGGGTTACAGCACTTCACCAAAAG
The DNA here is from genome assembly GCA_035578905.1 of Stictocephala bisonia. Lineage (NCBI taxonomy): Eukaryota > Metazoa > Arthropoda > Insecta > Hemiptera > Membracidae > Stictocephala > Stictocephala bisonia. The sequence goes on along the minus strand of JAQJVL010000646.1, from coordinate 394,940 downwards.
TGCCAACTATCACTTTTTTCTTTCAAAGACGGTGGCATATTTTACTGATTAGTCCAAAGTTGTTATGGGACACCGGTCCAAACACATAAAGCTAAATTTACTTGTGTAGATTCTTCCGGGATTTGAACCCATGACTTTCTGCTTTCAAGTTAGAAGTGCTATCTGTCAGGCCCATATTATATCCCATAGTATAATAAAACTAGGGGACACTCCTGCACGCTTCGCATGCCAACCCCGACTCTCACTGCGTTCGATACACCTCGGCCTTCAGCCTTTAAAATTTCGTGGAAATCCGTTCGGTGGTTTTTGAAATTTTGTGATCGGTCAGTCAGTGAGTGAGTAGTATTTGGCCTTTTTATATATAAATACAAATATAATTGTTCTCTGATTATATTTTTCAAACAGTATATCATAGTATTAAATTTACTTCAACAACGCCAAGTAGTTCCTTAGGTAATTTTTTTTAAATCTCACTTTATTGTAATGAGTTAAAATATTTTTGCCTTTCCAAGAAATATAAGTACGTAAAATATTCAAGAGGCATAACTTGAAATAAGATATTAAATTGAATGTATTAACATATCTGGTGTGATATGGGAAACCAGAGCTTAACTAAACACAGCCCGACCACAGAAGGCCCACCCTATGCAACCGCAGCTAACCGACAAGCTTCTAGATTAAATTTATTTCATCTAACGTAGGAAATGTGTACACTAGATGAATTTAACATAGAGTATCAATAATTTCGTTTAAAATTCTCTAACTACCTGAGTACGGACAAGACATAATCGTTTATGGTATATATATTTACTAACTTAAAAAGAAAATCAGTATTATATGTTTGGAACAAGATCCAAACTCCATTTTGTTTACTAATACTGCGATCTAAAAAGAATCTATTGTTTCATCATCAACTTGGTACTGAAAATGGCATTTTTACTTTCTCCCATACGCGTTAGCATGGAGAAATTATTGCGATTGTCCAAAAATGATTTTTAAAGTTGGTCTAAAAATCGATTTTATATCCCTGAACCCAAAAAGGTGTTTTTTGAAAATGGATTTTGGATGTCTGTCCGGATTTGGAGACCAAATGAATCGATACATTTTTATGAAATTTATTATTAAGATGTATCTAGCCAATATCTCCAGACCGTTTTCACTTTTTTGAAATTTTAGTTTTTCATGGGCAAAAAAACATAAAAAAAATTTAGTTTTATCAAAAACGGCTGTAACGATGTTAATTAGATGTTTAGGAAATATGTGAATTACAATTTTAAATATTTTAGTAAAAACCGCATGTCTCTAATTTGACTAGCTTTTTTAGTTATGACAAAAAAACATATTTGAGAATCAAACTGGTAATTTTCAAAGTTTAAATTGTATAGTATTTAATATGGGGCAAAGTTTGTGCTAATTCTTTGGAACCATTTATTTATTTATTTATTTATTTTTTTTTTGTGGTGGCTGTCATAGCTGGGAGATCACAAATTCGTCACGGTATCAGGTTTGTTGCTCGTTTATAACTATCCAGGGGATACGTACAACTTGAAAGATTTACTGTGGACGCGAACATCACCCCCCCCCCCCACGACAAGATCGTTATTGGTCTATCTTTAGCATATCTTGGAAGTAACCTTTATATATTCTTATTCTCAGTTATTAGACACCAACATAGCTTTTTTTCGTGTTAGGACGAATGTGAATGATGAGTGTGGATGACCTGTGTAGTCTGCTTACAGACTGAGATTAATAACAACTAAAGGACCTAAGCTTTACATGGAATCCGAACCATGTAGAATGTGTCTGATTTTCTTTTATGACAATGTAATTATACCAGCTAATTGAAAATTATATGCTATTAAATACTTTAGTACCATTGTTATTTAAAAAATTGTAATTGATTTAAACTAAGAATAATTTCAACCCTTGCTTAAGCGACTCCCTGCCCCCACCCCTCAGATTTGAATAGCCCTTAAACACACAAGAGTACAATACTGAGGCTGAGTAATGCATTCAAAATGAGCTCTGTTTTACACCAGAGACAAACTTAATTAGTTTCTCATACTTTAAATTTATTAAAACCAATGTTATATCTATCTATTGCTACTAGTACGTAAAATAAAGTAATTAATTTTGTAAAGATTTACTTTTTTGGGTAGGTTTTTAGAACATCATGTAAGTAAATAGGACATTCGAGGTTAAGGTATTTTATTATTGTCATCTTATGTAGTATTATTAATTATTTTATCACTAGATTTCGACTATTTTTCTTAACCAAAATCTGCTTTAAATATCCAATATGAGCAAAGGTGAAGTTTTATCATTCTATATTATAATTGTAAGACTCAAATTATTTTCTAAAATCCAAACCATAAAAGTATTACTTTATTATCAATCGCATGTTTACAAAATTATTTGTTCTATTTCATGTACCAAGTTTACTTTTCTATTAAACTAAATTCATTTTTATTTTCTAAAAAATGGAAGATTGAGTATTAACTCTGAAACATGTAGTTAAAATCTACTCAGCATTGGGTCCATTTCACAAATATTTTATTAACTTTTATCTAATCCTACGATTCTGGGGCTTTATACAATGCATTCACTTAACTTATAAGTATATAAATTATATTTTTAATTACATTTATATTTTATTAATACTTATATACAAACGGTATAGTGTGAAAGTTTTTTTTTGTTTTTTTTTTTTTAGACGTGCTCCTATTAACAGACGTGCTTGGTTTCGATTTGGAAACCGAGCTATTCATACACGTACATATACAAATATAATATTCCTTTTTATGTTCCTGTAATACTAATATTTCTATATTGTTAGCCCAATATATCGTATATATTGAATAAATATCAACTATTGACAAATAACTTATTATATATATATATATATATATATATATATATATATATATATATATCACCAACTTTTTTTAAACTTTTAGGTGACAGTGGAAACTTTTATATATTTCTTATAAGTATATCGGTAGAAATGGCAAAAGAATTTTTCTTTTAATTTTTAATCCTTTCGTTAGTGTGATATTCATTATTTTAGCATTTCTTTAAATTTATGTAACACAAATTCCATGAGTCAAATCAAAGGGTACGAATAAACTAATATGTTATGTTTGTCCTCAATCTTAGCCTTAAAGTAGAAAAACGATGTCATACAAGATTTTAAATATCAATGAAATTTTAAGTAAACATAAACATTTTTAAACATCAGCAAGAATAGCAATCTGGCTTTTATTAATTTAAAACAATTATTACTATACGATAAATATATACGATCTCTCTTTAAAGCAATCCAAAAAAGTCTGTTGTGTTTCTTAAATAAACTATAAAAAAAAAACAAAAACTGTAGAACATCGATATTCATTATATATTGAATATATATCAATTCGATATTGAATATATATAATAAATATCAATGTTCTAAAGTTTTTTAAATAGTTTATTTAAGAAACACAACAGACTTTTTTGGATTGCTTTAAAGAGAGATCGTATATATTTATCGTATAGTAATAATTGTTTTAAATTAATAAAAGCCAGATTGCTATTCTTGCTGATGTTTAAAAATGTTTATGTTTACTTAAAATTTCATTGATATTTAAAATCTTGTATGACATCGTTTTTCTACTTTAAGGCTAAGATTGAGGACAAACATAACATATTAGTTTATTCGGTCTCATGGAATTTGTGTTACATAAATTTAAAGAAATGCTAAAATAATGAATATCACACTAACGAAAGGATTAAAAATTAAAAGAAAAATTCTTTTGCCATGTTACAGATATTTTTATAATAAATAGATACAAATTTTCCACTGTCACCTGAAAGTTTTAAAAAAGTTGGAGAAATAATGATTGCGATAGGAAACTATTTTTTGAGTTTGGAGGTAGGTCTCTAAGCGGGAGAAGTGAATATTTAATTAGCAATAGAACTATATGTAATTTTAGTTTCTTAACTCAAAATATTAGTAAACTATTTTCAGTATAAATTTAAATAATTTGGGTTCTAATTTAGCAGAATCATTCCAGTAAGACCACAATCCTTGATAATGATAAAATAAACTGAATCATTTTTATGGCCCATGTATTATGAGTGTGTCAAAATAAATCATTTTCTTGTTTCAACTAATGAAGATTAGCTAACATTGGCAGTGCCAAGAAAGAGCACAGTTAATTCACACTTTCCACAAAATATGGCATACAGCGTGTATATATTCTTCTTCTGAGTCAAGCCAAACTTATTTCACTCATATTCTATTTATGTTTATATATTTAAAATAATCAACTACAGCGTATAAACAATCTAATCATTAATAAAATTAAATAAATTTAAACTGACAGCCTCATTTCACTACGTAAGTATGGTAAGTTAATTTTTATACTAATAAACTGAAAACTGCCTGAAGATAAGTTGCACTGTTCTTATAGTTGAACAAGTCACTTGTCTAATATCTAGTGATATTATTTAATATATTACACATCACTTATCTCAAAAACAGTCAAAATTTAATGTACGAAAAAAAAATTTTAGACGATCGTAAACAAATTTAATTTTAGATAAGTTACTATTACTTAATTACCCATAGCCTAAATTTAAATAAATTGTGTTCTAATTTAGAAGAATCCTTCTAGTAAGACCACAATCCTTGATAATGATAAAATATACTGAATCATTTTTATGGCCTTTGTGTTATGTGTGTAAAAACAATTTAGTAAGTGTAAACTGATTATGCTCATTCTTGGAAATACCAATGTTAGCTTATTTAATTTGTTTAAACAAGAAAATGATTTGTTTTGACACACTCATAACACATGGGTCATAAAAAGGATTCATTATCTTGTATCAACATCAAGGATTGTGGTCTTATTGGTAAAACATTCCTAAAAGTCCAGTGTGGTAACTATCATGTTTATTTTGTTTAAAACATTGGCTGGATATTTAGTTGAAGTAATAATACCTTAAATTAGTTGAAACGATTGAAATATGTTGCGTTATAAAGAAAAAATGAACAGAAAATAGTTTAAAGGGAAATATGCAAGGACATGAATTAAATAATAAAATAAAAAATATTACAACATCTGTTACTATTTGTTACTTATATTTTTTTATTATTTGTCAGCTTAATTGTTTGGTGGTTAATTGCACCATAGTTGTTAGGAGAATAAATGTTCAGTAATATTGTTCATTATAATTAGCCACACGTAATCAGCCGTGTGTGCAAACAGACTAATATTGAAACATAAACTGATCAACTAGAAAATCAATTTAATGACTAACTTAACAATGTGTGAGTAATTAATATTAATTGAACGTAATGAAAAACTGATAACCTTTTATGATAAGGTCTAGAGGTCTGATAGCCATAGTCGTTTAAACAATTCTATAAGTGACTAAATAGGAATTGACTCACAAAAACTTGGTCTATTTAGTGAGGCTATTTGATTTAGACTATGCATTATCTAAAGATCTAATAAACAAAAAATAATCTAAATATACTATTCCAGTTTTATTTAATAACTTATGGAAATACTCCAGTCAAAATTATTGATACTTAATTCCCTTTAAGCCAAATGATGTTATATGCCTCTTCATAACATATTCTTACGATTTCCTTCCAACAATACAGTACTTTTCATGAAAATCATAAAGTCACATTCCTCTCCTCCTTACTCAAGTGAATATCTAAAATTTAAATCGTGCCTTTTCCTTCATTTCACTACCACTTCACCACCACTATTTTTTATTGCAATAACGGTTAGGTTAGGTTAGGTCAGGTTAGGTTAGGTTAGGTGGCTACTAAAGTTGATCACAAACTGGTAAATCCAATGATTGACTTACCGCCGATTGCGCTCTCTCTGTGTAAGTTCTTGGAAAGCGACAAGATAAGGCCAGCGATATCTGATTCTTAACAGTGGACGTAAAAATGATTGGGGAACAGTTTTTGGATCAATATAATATTTATCAAACGGCAGTGTCTTAACGGAAACCAAAAATAGTGGTAGTGAATTAACGGAAAAGAACCTTTAAATCTTATTAAATTATTATTACACTTAAATATACTAACTCTAGGAATTAATATAATTGTAGAAGATGTATTTGATCACCATAACTGTACATTCATTACCAACCCTACACTAAGTTATAGGGTAGTGAATCGGAAAGAAACATTATAACGGCTCATAATTATTTCATTATCAAATGAATGTTCTAAGTTATCAATGAGATGGCCTCTGGTCCCAGCAGGCCTGCGTCATAAATGTCACACTATGAGGAACTCACCCTCGCTGGCTCTTCTCCAGTGACGCAATAACCAATTCCCACACGACTTTATCGCCTGTCTTTTCGTAAATATTGCTGTCTAACAATAAATATTGATTCGTTAGAATATTACTTTATAATTTTAAAGAAAGGTAAACAATATATTAAAGGTTTTCATTCAGGTAATTATATTTCGCGAAACTATGGCTAGGAGTAGCCAAGAGCTCACTAACGTGTTTCTCTCCCCTCCTCTCCTCACTATCCCCCCTGGTCTACCCCAAAATTGTACAGAAGTACATAACACCCTCATTTAAAATAATCTACAGCAATTACGTTTTTAAAAATTATTAATTTACTCTTTCGCTTAAAATAACTGTACAAATTTCAACTTAAAATGTGTAAAGACCTCATTTATAAAAAAATGAATGGTTATACCTTACACTAGGTAGTTAGAGTATGTTTAGACTACAATATTCTCAAACGTTTCATAAAATATATCGTAGACTTTTTAATGAGTTAGGTACCTAAACAGACCAAATTATCCACTTTAGAAAGCCATATAATTATCAAACATAAATAATTGTTGTTTGAATTTGTTCCATTAACTCACTTATTACATATGAGTAGACTAAGAAAACACGTTTCAATAATGTTTGAACGAACGCCCCAAATATCATTTATTTATCTAAACTACAAGTCAGTGACAAGTATTTTGCTCAACAGTATTCTCGTCCAATACAAAGCTAATATTCCAAAATATACTTTTAAAGTACCATTTTTAATTTTTTTAAATAAGAGTTACTTTTAAAAAGTTTAAAATGGTGTATAACCATTGAAATTACCATAGACAAATCTTATGGGATCACCAAAGTTTTATAGACTTTGTGATTGTTTCCAATACTGCGCTGAATATGTGTCGAAAAAGTGTGTCAAGTAGTTATTTCTCCAGTTTCCCATGCAGATGGCAGGGCCAGCACGTTTTTCAGTCCCTCCCTTTATTCCCCCAAATCCTCAAGGATAATCGTTCTAATTATTGTAAGTTTGACATAACTGCTACATAGGCGTTTGCTGCGGTCATTAGAAATGTACCTCTGTTCCTTTCTTCTCTGTGCAAATACGAAGCTATTTTATATCGTAGTTTACATTTTTATTTATTTTTTACTGACACAAACAATAATCCACACTAAAAAAGCAAGACTACACAAAACATAAACGACACAACATACAAATTAACCATAAATAAAACTAAATATAATAAAAGTAAGCTAATTAGTCAGCTGATCGGCCCTGATAATTTAGCTATCAACGCTATTCAGAAGTGACAGTGCGTGCTATCTCTCATGGTCTGTTGAACAGGAGGGCGGTTCACCCTGTACAAAAGGGCTACTCAATTATTGGCTAGTGTTGATCATATAATGTAGCCATTTTACGTTTTGGCGTTTAAATATATCTGAATGAAAACAACAGTTAAATTTAAAAACAAGTAATTTGATTGAATATTACTTTGATTTTATTACGTAATGGCTTTAATTGTAGTACGTTATTTACATTTAGCAGGAGTGAACTTTTTGATGACGTAATTAATATTTAGTATAATGTCCTGGCTTCATTAAAAAAAACTCATTTACAAAGGGGTTATATGTGAAGTGCATAGTTGAATATTACGTTTCATATCTTTACTTAGTGAATTGTATAACAGTTTATTTACAATCATTAAAATTATTTTAAACAATTCTTAATTGATATAAAAAAATTCGTTGAAAAATACGGAGATATTTTCTAACTTAAAAAAGTACCATTATTATAACTATTTAATTTTTTAATAAATTGAAAACGCAGTTATCCGTTTTTATTCTGATCCAATTGTTATTGCTTTGATAAGTCTAGGCTTACATAACAGTACTGTGTCTGTATGGGAGTTGGGGGGTAAAAGTACAGTTCTATACATCACAAGTAACACGAGAATGAATTCAAGGCTGTCAGGTTAGGAAATAGGTTTTAAGGCATGTTTCTTTAATGCCAAGACCATGAAATATTAAAGCATACGAAGTTGACTACACATTTTGAATTCCAGCAAAATAGATTTTTTGCAGTTACATTTGTGAAGTTGATTGAAGTGATTGGTGGAATACAAAGCTTATATATTAAGACTGAATAAATATTCCTTTAAAGACAAATAATAACTTAGCTATAGTGTTTATTTTAGTGGTTATTAAACTCATTACATTTATTATTGAGCCAAAATCCCTGCCTCCCACGTTAGTTTAGTCCCTCGAACACACAAGAGTACAATGGCCGGGCCTGAGTAATGCATTCAGAATGAGCTCTGTGTTGTAGCCCACACATTTGAAGGGGCTGTTAAATTTTAACTTCCTGTGCAATGAAACTCCAGTGTCTTGTAATAAAATGATTAAACTAATGGATTAAGGATGAGCGTCTTAATTATACTCCGATTTAAACATAAAATTATTAATATTAAAAATCAATTTAAAAGTCTGAATAGCTCCACCGAATCGACAAAAACTAAAATTTTCAAGAACTAAAAAAATTTTATTTCGAATATATATACTCTAAATTAGTATTTTTTTTGTCTTAAACTATTCATTTATGCCAAAGTTATATTAGGTATAAATATAAAATTTTTTATGTTATCATTAACTGAAATTTTAACGTTTTAAGCAGACAATTTGCAGGTACAACGTTATTCTTCGAATATAACTTGGCAGCTCTTTTAAATGCTGATAGACTACAGTTCAAAAGTCAATTCCAGGACATACAAGATATCCTACGTGCTGGATCGTAACTATCGTGTTGTTCCTCTCGTAGTTGGTTGCGTGGTGCAGTCTCGCAAAGATTTCCAATGATCTAGTACCCCTAGGGACTCGAAAGGTGATCCTCTCCAACAATGCAGGCAGTCAATTAGTCCATTGCCTAGCTTAGAGAAAGAGTACATCTTGCATTTCACGCCTAATCATTAGGGGGTCTAGCAGCAGTTGTGAGGCTGAACCCCTTCGCCGGCGTGGTGGCTCAGTGGATAAGGCTTCGAACTGCGGAGGACAAGAAAGTTCAAAGTTCGAATCTCCACTGAGCCAACGGTCAGTACTTCACTCTTTAAATAAGTTGACACATAGGCCTGTAGGCCCATGTCAACTGGCGAATGAAGTTAAAAAAAATAAATAAATAAAAAAAACAATGAACAAAAAACACATCCATTGGAACAGTCTTGTGGCTATAACCAAGTCTGACACCGACCAGTTGGTGTTTTTAAAATTGTTAAATAACATCAGCTAGTTGTCAATACTGTAATTACTTTTTCACAACACTACCATGAGTTCAGCTGTTTTCATTAAGTGTTTATAACCAGCGAAACGTCATATTTCCCACAGCTGTCTATTATTGACAGTCGAAAGTAACATTGTTACGAAAATTTTCGAACGTAAACAATGTTACTTTCGCCTCTCAACAATAGACAGCTGTTTTGAATGTATTGAATAACATTCTTAATAAAGGAATATCTATTTCCAACAATCATAACTGTACAATTAATTTAAATGTGCATTTAAAATAGTAGAGCTGATTTTATAAAATGTTCCTAATTAAATAAATCGTTAACATTCCAACAATTATTATTCAGTAGTGTTGTAAAAAATATAATTCAAAACTCAAGTGAAAATATTTTGCATGTTCTTGACCAATTGAAGTGCTCGACATGTCTCGCACTTCAAACATATGGTCTTGAACATGCAAAATCCCATTTTCCACTCTTGTTATGAAATATACTATTAATCAATTGGATATGAAGGATCAACTGCGAAATAAATAAGAAATGTCATTGTAAGTATCAAAGAATAACTCAATACTAGTATAATTAGGGGCTGTTGTACAATTATTTTATATCTCCAACAATTATTTCGAAGCTAAATCAATGTTCCAGCTTATCAATGAAATAGTCTTCCAGTTCCAACAGCCCCGCGTCATAAATGTCTTCCCGACTGTCCCGCCCTCGCTGGCTCCACTCCCAAAACGCTATAATATATGTCCTTTAACATTTTATTGCCTATCTTATGTCTTTTAGAAAATATTATACCAAGCCAACTGGGAGTGTAAATAAATATCTGGCATTCTTTTGCGTTACTTAAGTGTGTTCAAACTGATCAACGAACACTCAAAGCAAATATCTTTATTTTTACAAATAACACATACAATTAACCCTCGAACCGGGTTCTACTTTTTCCTGTACCGTCACATCATTTTTTGCGCATTTGCAGACATTTTTTCAAAAAATGATAAAAAATAGCAAAATTATATAACTCTACTTGTATTTGGTATTAATGCACTCCTAATAAAGCAGTCTATCTAATAATAATAAAATATTACATCTTTGGGAAAACAAAAATTTTTTATGACTCATGATATCTCAGACAATGACTTTTGTAAACATAAAAAGGGGGGGGTCACCTTGAAAACAATATATTAAAGCTAAATTCAAAATTCCAAGATAGCATAAATATTACAAATTTCATCTAGTTTCAGGATATATAAAGGTTTTATATGTTATTTGAAGTATAAAAGTAATAATACTTACAATACCCTGTGTAGTACAATTTATGCAAACATTTGTTACTGTGGTAACATAATTTTCAAAAGTTTGCCAAAAATTCTATATAATCAGTACAGACTTCTAACTAGTACTAAAATTTGTAGAATTACTTCTTCTATAAATAAAATATATTTGTAAAATGGTTACCTTGGTAACCTCTGGCTGTGAGCTTAGGGGTCCACAGATGATGATGAAATTTATCCGGCGTACGCACACAAATGTGATATTCTTCATGTTCACAATTTTTTTCTTTTATAAAAAGGCTTCAATATAATTTTGTGTGTGTTGTATGTATATACCAAAAGTAATGTAAATACAATTATATCATAATAACACCATAATTACGTATAATAAAACTTACAAATACAATTGAAAGACAAGTAAACAAAACTTCCAAGGTTAGCGTCAGTTTGAAAATCGCTTTCGCATTGGACAACGAATATTCATCATATTATTTTCCATTGTTTCCGTCGTCTTAGAACCAAGTCAGGCATACCACTATGATCAGTAACTCTTCCCGTTTCCAGTGGTATATGAATCTTGTCAATAGCGCTAATAGGCATACTATAACAAGTGATAATATCGAGCGATGTCAAGTCGACAATTTTTTGTCGATTGCCAGTACAGAATCAACACAAGTTGACAATTATTTGTCGAAACGCGGCACGAGGGTTAAACACAATCTTGAAAACTACCCCCCTCCCCCCACCTACATTTTTCATAGTAGTCTGTGTCCCGACAAGGAAGTATGTGCTATTTGAAATATTATATATACGTTTGTTTAAACAATACAATTTTAAATAATGGTAAAAATTATGATTTTACCACGTTAAATACAATCAAATTAAATAAACTCTCAAATTTACATATTAAAAATTATATGGTGATAACAGATTATAATATCTTCTTGTCCAAGATGTTTAGTGAAAATACATAATCAATTGATTCGGAAACAACGTATATAGTCTATTTTATATCCTGTTCTTTGATCACTTCGTAATCTTCAAAGTCATTTCCAGTCTAACTTGCATGTGTGAAAATATTTGTATCTTCATTATTATCGATATTGCAAATATAGAGATGGTTAATATATCTTTGTCTGAAATTTTTTATTGCAGATTTCATCTAAATATGCTGAAATACTTATTTAGTTTATTACTTTGAAACAGTGATTGCAATATTTACATACGTAACATAAATTACTTAAATTTTATTTATATTTGACATTATAAAATATTATTACAACAGTACAATATTAATTCAACAATTATTTTTGTATACATTTCAATATACCTAAATAGTAGGCTGTTCTTCAAATATTCTAAATTAATTCAAATTTGAACTTTTTCTTTCTTTAGTCTGCGGCTTGGAAATATAAACCATTAAGTTATACGGGAGCCACCTCCTAATTAAAAACAATTCTTGCCCGTATGGCGCTGCCACAACAAAGTAATGGGATTTACGTCAAATATATTCCACCTCGTCTTTTATGTTTTTTACGTGCACTACTTTTTACAAAATAAAATACCTTAATATTTGTAAAAACACTATGTTTACTAACCGTGAACACGATATAAGCTTACAAGGGAACACCCCTGCACGCTTGCGTTGCTACCTATTTATTAGTATAAATTCCCAATGGTATAACGTGGATTTTATTTCCTTTTGCTTAACAGCTGAAGACTAAACTGATAATATAGTGTTAACATCACGTTAATAGTGTAATGTCAAAGATACAAAATAAACACGTTTATTTATTTACAAATCAGCTGTTATTGATTAACTAAGATAAATTAATGTTATCCTAATAGAACAATATTTTAGGGATGGTTTCTACCCCTTAAGAGTCCTTTATCACGATGACAATACTTTAGTTGTCCAATTTAAGACCTAAAGAAACAGTGTAAAAAATTTCAGCTCTATACCTACATGGGAAGTTGGAGAATTAGTGATGAGGCTTTGCCTCTTATATGAATAGATTTATGTTTTACGAATATAGTGTTCTTAAAAATAATCATTATTACCAGTTGCTATTTATTTGTAGTTCATTTATATATATATATATATATATATATATATATATATATATATATATATATATATATATATATATATACAGAAATATAATAGTATTCGGAAGGTGATTTCTGATTACTATGGTTATAGAAGTAATTTTTCCTGTCTGGTTGGCTGAAAGAGCTGGTTTTCACTTTTCCTGTCTGGTAATTTTAAGCTGTTCTGGAACCAACTTACGTAAGAACCTTTTTATTGGGTGGCCCTTTTATTATGAAAACAATTTTTAAAATGTATATAAAACTAGTGTTTCCTTGAGTGCCCAGTTCTTATAGTGTATCTTCAGTAGCCCAATTTTATGTTACTTCAGTATTTTTACAAAATCTACTTTTAGACGCCAATAGATAACATTTTCTAAAATAGAATCCAATAATCAAGTAAGAGTTGCCATTTATCACACAAATACCACGTGGAAGGACTTTCAAAGGCAGATAAAAATGTAATATATGCAAAGTACTTAAAATCATAATTTCTACAAAAAAATTTTTATTTAAGCATTAGTAAATTAGTAACCTTTAGAGCTGTCCTCGTGCCTTTTAACTCAGCCTAAACTACAAGCCTACTTCAAGCTGCTCATCTATCAGGAACTGTCTAACGTATACGTCAGTCGACAGGAGGAATTGTTTATTATTATTTGGTTACAACTAAATATTTATTTATAAGTAATTATTAGTAAAATATGCTTAAAACATGGAAATATTTTTGACAATAATTATTTATATAGATAAATAATATAATTTTAGATTTATCATTCAACTTAATTGAGATGTTCCACAATAAGAACTACTTAACCCTAGACCTGGGGGAACAATCGAAAGGTTCTCTTCCCTTGGGAATTCAACCCAACAAATGAAACTGTAACGTTCTCCTTTTACAGCTGAAACAGTTAATAGTGAGTGCACTATATCCTTCAGTAGTCAAGATTAGAAAAGCTCTGAGGAATAATATTTATTTAATGGTCAGGAACACAACTGCCAATCAGTGGTTAGTTGGCTATTTTAAGTATATTTTATGAACAAATTTAATTTAAATTTATTTGGTTATAGTGGGATTTTTACATGTTACAATGAAACCATCAAGAGAGTTAGTCAGCAGACTTACAACAATTCCGATTTAGGTAACATCTGTATCACCAGTATACAGAGGAGTTTGGGGTTCATGTAAATAATGTTAGCACGATCTATGTTCAATAGTGTCACCTAACCGATACAGTGCTGTTCATTTAGTTGTTTCATTTCTATATATTTTTTTTTTTTTTTTTTTTTTGCGTAGATTAACCCATGGTGTATTATGTCACGGATTTATCACCAATAACCGTCCTCCACTGGTATTTACATAGGAAATTGGCTGACTTGACTTACATTACATGGTGTCGTATGTCAGGCAATTGTCACCAAGAATAGCCTGTAGGGTCATGTCCGTTTGAAGTGATTCGACCTGACTCACAACACTTGACGTGGTATGTCGTAGACCTCTCGCCAAGAATAGCCTCCCGGTGGCATGTCTATTGCAAGTGATCTGAAATGCAAGAGAATGTCGTAGATCTCTCACCAACAATATCCTCCCGGTGGCATGTCTATTGCAAGTGATCTGAAATGCAAGAGAATGTCGTAGATCTCTCACCAATAATATCCTCCCGGTGGCATGTCTATTGCAAGTGATCTGAAATGCAAGAGTATGGCGTAGACCTCTCGCCAAGAATAGCCTATGGTGGCATGTCCATTGCAAGTGGTGGAATATCCATTGCATGTGATCCGAACTGCAATAGTATGTCGTAGACCTCTGGCCAAGAATATCCTCCCGGTGGCATGTCCATTGCCGTTTAGTAGCAATGCTTTTAGTGGGATTAGTTAGAGTCTCATTTGGCATCAGTCTCAACACTTAATTGGTCCGTGTATTACGGGACAGCAGTGCCAGGGTTCCTTGTACTTAGATCAATTAATGTCACTTCCTCAGATTTTTTTTGCAAGAAATAACCTCAAAAGTACAACAAAATAATGTCTAAAAGATGGACACAGAAAAAATTATATTAGCGCATGGAAAATTGGTTGAGTATATATACATGTAAAAGTTAAAACAAGTAGACATGGCTTTAGCAATTTCGATATGAAATAATTTATCAGCTATAGACAGCAAGAGTGAAACTGAAAAAAAGCAATAGCAAATATGAGGTGAGAATTTATTGAAAAAAAACCTTATATTTGTAACATACATTTTTGTCAATGTCGGTAAACAAACATTGTTCCTATAATTAGATAACGCTAATTACCCGTTCGTAACATGCCAATATTGAAACTATACTAATGATCGATAAAATTTAACTTATGATTAAATAAATAATGCGTATGCAATTAATAGTAAATGTATATAATGGAAAACCGATAATTTTGTATACAGACAACTATTTACTATACCCCACTGAATATATAAAGTATTTTTTTTTTTTTTTGTTTTAGGTTCTATAATTGTATTACTAAATTTTGAATGTTTAGAGTTGGAATTAAGTTTTTAACCTCTACAAAAACAGTTCAGTTACTACTTCGTTATTCATTTATTCACGCCTTTGGTCTAATAATGGTTAATGAGGTTTACAGTAATCCATCTTTATATATAAACGTTTCGGTGGTTGGATAGCCATGACCAAGAGACATTATTAATTTTAATTTTATCGTTATTAGTTTTTTATTTAAATCATGCTATAAATAAACTAGCTAAAAAAGTATATACAACTTTGTTCACTCTTTCATAAACTTCAACTAAAAACCATTTCAAGTCAAAGAACTAAAACTGTAGTTCGATACATTTTTTATTCTTACTAAAGCTAAAACACCTTGAAATACTTCAAATATACTTCAATGTACCTAAGAAGAACGTAAATATTTATAATTACTATACACAATAAAAAGGGATTAAGTTGTGCTTTATCCATCTAACACACATTTTTTTTTAAATCGATCAATTAAACATTATTACTAAAAGCTATCAGTTATTGAAATTTTAATCAATTATAGTTAAAACTAACTTCGGTTTCTTTAGCGGTAAATTTAGCGTTCAGCGTCAAATATGTTTATTTCGTCTATGTTGTCTTTAGCTTACCATATAAACCAGATCACTGGATATTATACTAAAATCCAAAGCTAATTAAACAGAATTCTACCACAAAGAGCCCGCATCTCAAACCCACACAAAGCGACAAGATTTTACTTGAAATATACATTTTGCCTCATCGTTCAGAATTTATATGTAAATCTCTGTTCATTATTAATATCACTATGTATTCTATCTTATACTTTACATATGATGTCCTTCCAACGTTTATTTACAATAATGGCATACCGTATTATATGCACTTAGTTTATTTTATATCTATTATAAATTACAGATAAAAAATGTATGACTGGCTTTGATTCATAATGTATAAAATAAATATTAAAATGAAATATGAATTAGTTTCTGTCTAAGTATGTATTAATAGTGATTGATTGTTTTCAATTTGAAACCTACATAAAGCATTGGTTAGAAAAATGCTCGGCGTTGTACTGATTAAAGCAATGATTTATAAACACACTTATATTTTCCATCTTATATTAAATTTTGTGTCTTAAATTTTCAGCTGATTTTGAGGTCCATTATGGAATGCTAGTGTAGACCCATGTAAATGTAATGCAGTTTAAACCAGCTGTGGTTGCAGACCTCTCACCAAATTACTGGCACAAATATTCTTATTAAATTATATATCTATTTATAAGTAATCATTTAATCAAGGGTTAAAGCTAGTTTCATATGCTAAGTTCAATCCCAAACAAGAGTCATAACTAATGTTCAAAGGGACCAGCTGATAACTATCAGCTGTTCATCTGTCTTTGTCTAATTAATTACACTTTCATAGGAATATTCAGTATTCGTTTGTAACAATAACTACATTCGCTGTTATACACTCATCACACTCATTCGTAATTAATATTCACCTATATATTGATTATCGAAGTTTCAAGAATAAATAAAATTAAAAAAATAAATAATATTCGATCATATATAAGTCTTGGTTTGAAATCTATGTTAGTGACATTTCATTTTCGAATATTCTGTTATATTTTCGTAATTAAGAAACGAATGATTGCTACATATAGTTCAAATGTGTTTCACAATAATATTATAACAGTTGTGGAGTGGAATCCTTGTCTAATGCATTCAGAATGAGTTCAGGATTACCTGAGAGTTAATGACCTTTTGATACCCTGGCTGGGGTAATTACAATAGACCTTTTTCCGCAGGACACTTGAGGTCTCAAAGGGTTTTGTACAATTCATGTAAGATCATAACAAATTTACTAAAAAACAATAAGAGAAATAATAATAAAGAGAAATATTTCAAAAACTTTTAATTTTTTAAAACCTTTTTTAAATTTTTAAAATGTTCCTTCAACATATTCATCTGGGTAAAAAAACCAACTTTTTTCATGACGAATAACTAACGTATGTAGGATTTATCGGTACATTTTTACTCAGAATAAAGGTCTTCGTTGTATTTTTTGTACGAGTGTTTAGAAAAATAAATACCTTTTAAAACTGTTTTACGAATTTAAGGTTTTTTTAAATCATAGTGTAATATTCCATAATATTAAAATAATTATTTAAAGTGACAATAATTGCAGTTTTTAAAATTCATTACTAAAATAAATTGAGATGTCTGGTTTTAGGACATCAATAAAATCTTGTTTTTTGGACATTAATAAAAACATCTGCTTATTGGACATTAATAAAGACTTTGTTGTTTCTATTAATCAAACATTTATTCTGTTATATCGCAATAACAGCTAGTTATAATACTTAAAACAACAATATATAAATCAATAAAAACCATCAAAATGCATTTAACGCCAATTAAT
Source organism: Stictocephala bisonia (assembly GCA_035578905.1). Lineage (NCBI taxonomy): Eukaryota > Metazoa > Arthropoda > Insecta > Hemiptera > Membracidae > Stictocephala > Stictocephala bisonia. Next base: position 377,097 of record JAQJVL010000646.1, on the reverse strand, counting down.
GATATTTTTCGTTTATTATAGGCCACATACATTATATTATAAATAATAACGTGCTAGTTATGCTTATAAGATAATATAAGCATAACTAGCATAATATATAACGTGCTTATGATATACCAGTGGTTTACAAAGGTAACTTTAAAAGTCTGGAATCCAATTTTTGGAAAAACATAATAAGCCACTCCCTTATATTTCATAAATAGGTTCCTTTTATTTTATAGTAAGCGTTTAATTCAGTATTAAATGAATACTATGAAAAAGAACAATAACGTTTTTAAAATTGTTAGCACTAAAATTAGATCATTGTTACTACTGACTCAGAGGAAATATTCACAGTGGCAACAAACAATATCAGTAAACAATCTATGAGAGAGAGGAGGGTCAAACAGAGGGGGAGGAGTGGGTAAACAGCCAACAGATTGTGTGAGGCGTAGACAGTAATATTTGAAGTACTCGTAGTATTGGTTATTGTTTTAGTGCAAGAAAACTGATTTCTTCGATGGTGTTACATTTATTTTGTTAAGTTGTTTCCTGAACAATTTTTTAAAAATTCATTTTTCTTATTTTTGAATAATTAAATTTTGTGTTGTTAATTTAAAATGTATCGCAATTGTGTACTAATCAAATATACTATAGCGAAATCAAACTCAGTTAAATTACAAATGTTTGACATAAATAAGAAAGTATTTATTGCTGTTGAATAATAGAATATATATAGAAAATTAAAACAATAAAAGTAATACAATTTATAACAACTAAAACGTAGATTACATATAAAACTGTACATAAAGTTGTACAATTCTAGGTCGATCTCAGGAAAATGTACATTACCCCTCATTTATTTTTTCACCAAGCCTTTCTACACCAAGCCTTTCTTAAAATGTGAAATTAAAAGAATCAAGATAGAAGTAAAAAAACTATTAAAATTTGATATATTTGTCAATCGATTTGTCAAATCGAATACTGGTCAATCGGTGGTCAATGTAATACTGGTGAGTGAAATGTAAGTCTCTATTGATTAATAATTAACTGATACTACACACTGAACAAACAAAATGTACTAATTAATTATTTCTAGAGTGTTTAAATAATCAGGTGTTTTGAAAACTTCTAACTTTATTATTGACATCAACAACCAACATAAATATCAGACAGTCTAAATAGGCCTAAATGTTTTGGAATTTGAACTTACTTCTTATGTTTGAAATATTTAAAGAAACAGTTCTTTTACTTCTGAAATGTGTAATTTTAAAAACGTGTTCAAATGCTTCTGTTATCTGCTGGAGTTTTTGAATATTAACATTAATATTGCTAAAAACTGAGAGTTTAAGTTTAAAATATAGCTTTGATATTCCACGTTACGTAAAATTACATTCAATTTAAAAAAAATATTCGTTGAAATCCGTTCAAAGGTTTTTCCAGAAACTTAGTAAAGAAAAAAAAAAAACACAAAATTATTTTAAATATATAGATTTTTGTAGTTTATTAATAATCTATAATTTGTAACGCCTTATTTTTTTAAACAAATACGTTAAAATACGTTCTTTTGTTATTCTCAAAAGAAAAGAAATAATATTTTTAATAATAATATTTTAAAACGAACAATATGAGAAATAAAATATGTACGTTACATGTAAAATTTTATAATTTCCTACACTGTCCAAAGTTAATTTGAAAATATACATATAAAAACTGCTTATAGGTTGATATTATACGTAATTTATGAAATTCATATACATATATTGGATGTGTTAATAGCTTTATGGTTCGTACATTTTTTATTTGAATAAAACAATCAAGTCATATAGAAAATAATGTACAGTATTGCTATAAAATAAATTAAATTGAGATAAACATTAACGTATAATTTATTATAATTACAAATTAAATTAGTTATGGAACAAAATTTGGTCTTGAAATTTAACATTGCCATATAAGCCTTTGTAAAAATAAATTTTAGAACTAACAAGGGTTCCTTAAAAAATAACTAAAATTCTTGTGAGATTTTGTGATCTTTATAAAATGTTAATTCACAACTAAAAAATTAATATTTAATGTAAAATTTACTTTCATAAATCCACTTGTAGTGGTACTTCACTTTTTATCATGGTAATTCACTTATTGTAGTGGTACTTCACTTTTGTAGTTGATGCTATTTTTACGTGGGGCGTAAAAAAATCTTTCCCAAAAAAATGCACACAACAGGCCAGCAATAACAATCAGTTGTCTCTCGAATCATCTTTGTTATTGCCTTCGTTATTCGGGGTCACGTCCATCATAAAAAACACGCCGAGAGTCACGCTATATCGTCCAGGTTCATGTCCAGGAAAATAAGTTTAGATCAAGTTTTAAGCATAAAATAACTAAACTAAAATGTAAATCTACAGTTAACATTTATTGATTCCGAGGTTTGATTATTTCATTATAGTATTTTGAATTGCGTAAGCAGTTTTAATGAGTAATTATGGTGTAGCCTACAGCTCATTTTGAATACATTATTACGGACTGGTATTTTCACCCTTATGTCTTTAAGGTGCAAAACAAACACGGGGGTAGATTTCTAACCTTGCTAAGGCTGACTATTTTCTAAGCTTTATAAATACAGCAATGATGTAAATATATTGTCCTTATACTCAGAAATTTTAAATAAAACACAAATTGTACATATTTTAAATTTTAACAAGTATTTTGTATTTTTAAAAACACAAAAAATATTTTAATACATATTTTTTATATTTAACAATGAAACTATCTAAGGTTAACGAGTCCAATTTACAATTAATATGTTCTAGAATTTTTTGATAAATTTGGTTTAAATAAAAATTATTTTTATATTCTTAAGCTAATTTTTTTTTTATTCTTCTTTTCATATTTAAAAAAACTTCACTCGCCAGTTCAGATGGGCCTGTGCGTGAACTTTATTCAACGAGTGTAGTACCGACCGTTGGCTCAGTGGAGTGAACCTTGGAACTTGTTCTTCGCAGACCGAAGCCTTAGCCACTGAGCCACTAAGCCAGGAGTTTTTTCAATAACTTTGTTCTTTGTTTCTACTAATATTTTTCAAAGCTATTTGTAGCTATTTAGTATAGCTTTTTATTGTGGTTTTGAGATATCAATTAATTAATTTAAAACTAGTATACATTTCAATTGTTAAAGGTTTGTTGTTGATTGTCAAATTTAATAGAAATTAACAGGAAAAGTTTTGTATGTAATTTACATCCTTGGATTTTTAAAATAAGTAAATTATTTTATGTATGATGTCCGTCATACTACGAATGTAATCTTCATTTTCTCAATACATTCTCAAATGCTGATTTTAGAATTTCATTTCAATTATTTAGCTCTGTGTAAACATTCTTAGTTAATCACCATTTGCCTTAATTATTAGTAATTACTTATATCATTTAATAAAAATAGAAATATATAGGAGTAATATGGCATGTTATAATTATAAACCTAATGTATTTCTCAGTTCTAAATATCAGTAGCATATTTTACAGAAGTCACTTCCAACGCATAACCAACGCAAACTTGATTGAAAATATCAAATAAGAACGGTTATTTTTTCATTTTGACAAAAGAGATTAGCTGATAAGAATGGTACCAATTTGAAACCCAATTAATTCAAGGTGTCCGGAAAGAAAGACCAGCTTTATAGGTTATCAACGCTGATTCTTTCATCTTTCTTACAAACAAATATGAATATCTCTTAAGGACCTTTTCCGTTAAATCACTACCACTACTTTAGTTAGGCCTTAGGTTATGTTAGGCTTATTTCGATTGTGTTAACTTCTGTTTGTTAGACTTGGATAGGTTATATTAGGTTTAGTTAGGTTTGGTTATGTTAGGTTAACCTAAGTTATGATTATGCTAGTGAATTAACGGAAAAGATCCATCTATTATATTATTTAAAGTGTTTTGTTAAATTTACTTGCGGTTTACTAATACAAACGATTGTACCATATAAATTTAATTGTAACATACTTTAAGAAACCTCCAAACATTTTTTCTATGTCAGTAACTGTCAGCTGACAATTAAAGGATAAAACTCTTATTTAGATGATTTTTCTCATATGGTAGTAAAGTACAAATGGTTAAAATAACTATTAAATATATTACTTGCTTAATTTAATTTTTTGCCCAATAGAACTAAACTTAAGTCTAACCAACCCCATCTAACTTAGAAAAAACTAACCAAGCAAACTCAACTCAACTTAAAACAACTTAATCTAACCTAACACAACACAACCTAACTTTTCCAAACCCAAACTAACCAACGTGAACATAACCTAACCTATAACTATATCAATCTAATTTAACCTATCCGAACCTAAACTAACCCAACCTAATAACCATGTTAGGTGTAAGTTCTTACCCAGTGTAGCTAATTTTCAAACGATAAATGAATGAGTTCTCCAGGAAACATTCCTACTTTTATAATACGTTTGCTGTACTAAATGAGGTTAGAAAGCTGAATTTGAAGTTATCACTGGCTTAAAGTAAAAAAAACTGTTATAGAGTGTCAACCCTTTGAGATTAAAACTATAAAAGTTAGTATAGAATAAAATTATATGGATGTTACTAAAAATAAGTTAGTAGTTACAGACAATCTATAGTAAAAGTATTCTCAGTCAGCTGTTTACCACTACCTAATCAAATAGCCCCCAGCTGTTTGCCAAAAGACACCACGACAAAGGCTGAGAAGGGTCGGCCCTGAAAGACCACAGCGGCCTAATTACACTGAACTTAAGCTACAAAAAAACTCTTCTGTGTTATTTTTTGTTTAATTTAAACCTTTTTGAAAAATTAAAATTAAAAATTGTGTGGGTATTGATACAAAATATTTTATTGCACTATTCTTGTTTTACATGTTACTAGCTGAACCCGGCGGACGATGTCTCGCCTTTTATTTTTCATTGACATACCAAAATAAAGCAATAAAAAGAATTATAGAAAAAAAAATTATTTATTAAATGAGTGCAAGAGGGTAAACAATATTTTTGGTCTTCTTATTTGGTGTATAAATGTAAAGGTTTTTTGGTGAGCCTATCTTATACTATTAAACGAGCAAGGAATTGTATGTATCTTTATATGTACCTATTTCCAGTCATTTTATTTCAAAAACGGCTTTACCGATTTTCTTCGTACTTTGTCTATAAAAAGGTTTTCTACCTCAGGAATCCAATGGATTTGGTGAAAATTTTGAGAAAACTCATTTTCTATGAGTTTTCACGATTCCAAAAGTACACAGTAAAAATATAGGAGACAGGCGGGTGGGTCAATACCACTGTTAATGTTTACTATTTACAATTTCAACATGTGAGTTATGATTTTAACCCATTAGTGCATAAAGTTTTTTTTGTTTTAAATTGTGTTTTCATTAGTTAAAAGTAGTTGTTTTAGGAATAAATAACAACAGAAAAATAGTAAAAAAATTATTTTTATATTACCTTTTACATAAATGGGTGTCCGATAAATCGGACGCTATGCACGGTGGACACTTTTACATCTAAATTAAAAAAAAATTAGACATCTTGTTGTAATTTTGAACTTAATACAATAAAACTTTACATGAACAATATAATTGTAATATAAAAGATAATTTATCAAAATAATATACATTCTTTGAGCTTAGATGGTACAGTAGAGGTTTGTAAATATTGTTTGTGGTACACCATGAAGCACTTTGGATGAAGTCCAACGTTACATTTCGAACAAATGAACTTGGCTTTTCCAGGGCAATTTGCACATCTTCTTTCAGTTTGATTAACAACTGGCCAGTGGTTTGAATTATCATACCGTACGCTGGAAAGTGGCTTTGGAGTTGACTTCCCTTGGCTTGGTGGTAGTCCATGATTTCTTAGAAGTGTGACAGCGAGATACCTGCGGAACTTCAGGAGCTGTGTAATAGCTTTATCGGCAGGCAGAAGTTTTCTGTTTAGGATCCAGGCATTAGAGACGGATGCGTCAAACAAATAAACAAAAATAGGCCACCACCATTTTCTTTGCCTCATTCTAGTTCTGTAAGACGCTATATTTTGATCCATAAGGTCTACTCCGCCCATCCCTTTGTTATACTGTGCAAATACTGTTTGTTGGCTGTGGGACTTGAATAGTGGATTTTTTGGTTCTGCACCAACGACGAGCTGTTCCAACTGAAAATTCTTCACAGTTAGTACCTACTGTGCAAACGCTGTTATCATTCCAACGAACTAGCATAACGTCCTTTGTTGTCTTGAAGTCGAATGAGCCTCGTTCTTCCTTTTCCATTTCTTTTGTACTTTTAAGAGTGCAATATTCAGTTCTATCTGCACGGATTGTACCTGTAGCGCAGTATCCTGTTTGGGACAAGTATTTCAGAAGTGGTACGGATGTAAAAAAGTTATCAATGTACAATTTGTGGCCACTGTTATCTGGGACCTCAGCTTTCTCTATAAGTTTTAACACAATATCACCCCCTAATCCAAATCTAGCAACGTTTTGTGGGTTTCTTCCTGTATAAATATCAAATGCAAGTAAGTATCCATTTGATGAACAAAGTGCCCAGTTCTTGAAGCCAAAGCGAATGGGCTTACAGTCTGTATACGGTAGGGTGGCGCACGGACCCGCCAGCTACCTGTGTCTGTCCTTTCCTCCCCCCGGCGCTCGCGGCTGTTTCCATAATGAGTCACCAACTAGCCCCTCTAATAGAATTATTAACTTTTTTTACTTTCTCATAATATCTCAATTTTAATAGAATATTTGTAAAGTACTAACAAAACTAAGAAAAGTGATATAAAACACGATGTGCTTTGATTATAAATAACGAAATGGTCGAAAGTTATTTTTTAGCCGGAATACTGTATGATTTGTTAAATGTTTTATATTTCTCATAATTCCCTAATCTTGATACAATATTATTTTAAGAGTTCATTGAAAAAAGGTAGAATAATTTAAAACTATGTTATCGCATACTATTTAATCAGCCAAAATATCATTAAATAGGCAACACTACATACTTTACAGTTTATTTGATTAATAAATCAACATTATTTTATATTACTCCCAGTAATCTTCTTCAAGCCAAAGTATTTAGTGTCCAGAAGTTGAGCATTTTCCATTTATCTTCCATGTTGTTTCCGTGTGACACTGAAATAAAACAAAATCGCGCTAAAACCAATATACAATATTTTAAGATTGCAGTTAATTTTTTACCATTCGTTATATTTTATTACTAGTTCTAATGACATTAAAATGTTTTAAAGCATACATTGAAATGTTACAGTACCCGCTATTCATCAATCATCGCAACCTTATTGTCATGACTAATAAAGAAGTAGTAATATCTTATTATACTCTACTTATATTAAAAAAAAAACGTTTAAAGTCTCTGTAAATTTGAAGATAATTATTTTGTTTTACTGTATACTATTATCATATTTTTATACCCTTTTTGTAATCATATATATTACGTCCAATAAAATTTTCTAGGTAAATAGATTTTATTTTTTATTTTACCTGATTACTCTAGAGGTGACACTCCCAGATCGTCATCGTCATCGCTGGTATCCCAGTCACTGTCATCCGATTCACCAGGGGCCAGATTAATGACTAGTTCTTGGACACTGACGTCATCAAGTCCTTCGTTTGTCCAGTCTGCCTCGACTTCTTTCTTGACGTGTTCAACGCATTTGCGCCAATCTTCTGAGGTGAAGGAGTTTACAGCTTCCATAAACAAATCCTGAACATCGTTCAATTTAAATGTAGTATTTCTTGCTGCTACATACCGCTTCAAAGTTGACCAAACCAGCTCAATTGGATTGTAATTACAGTGGTACGGTGGCAGTCTGATTACTTTAAACCCACGCTTACAGGCTTCTTTATCTATTACGTAAGATTTTCTTTGTTCCTTATGCAGCTTTACAAGACTGTATAGTTCTGGCTTCCGCATGTCTGGTGAATATGAAATGCCGCGAGTTTTCAGCCATTCCTCCATTTCACACTTTCGTGAGCCAGATTTTGGCGCTTTGTTGGCTACTTGAGAGTGGTAAGGTGCGTTGTCCATTACTATTGTCGAACCAGCTGGAATAGACTTCAGGAGAACCTCAAAAAACCAACCCTCAAAGACTTCGGAATTCATTTCCTCGTGATTGATATTCGACCGTTTTTTTTTGACTGGAATATCAGAGGTGGCGACTTGATCCAGCCGTTAAAGCCTCCTGCATGGCAAATTATTAAACGTTTTCCTTTTCCTAAAGGGGCATTTACAGAACACTTTACACTATCATTTGTCCATCCTGAGTCTTTCGAAGTGTTGGCGTTGATCCATGTTTCATCCAGAAAAATTACTTTTTTATAGTCAATTTCCCGAATTTTTCGCAAATATCGGCACCTAGCAAGAGCAACTGAGGGTTTCTCCATGAGAACTTTTCTATTGTCTAACTTTTTCCATTTAAATCCGATAGTTTTCAAAATTTTTGCCAGTGTTCGTATACAACCATCAAACAAACCCGCTGTTCGTAAACTTACTTTTAACTTTCGGAGGGTAGGGACTTCTCGGCGTCTGTAGAAGCTAAAAACGTGGTTTCTAATTGCAGTTTTCTCAAAATCGTCTAGCTGTGTAACTATTGACTTGTATGGTTTTCTTCTTCTTGGGGTAGTAAGCTTAGGGATGGTAGGTCTAGGAGTATTTTGCCTGGATTTATTACTTACAGCTGATTCAGGTATTGGTGATTGATCCGTTTCTTCAAAACTTTGAGGGTTGACACTAGAGTTTCCTTCATTTTCCACTGCTTGTTTTAGTTGCGACTTGATCCGCACCAATGTTCTTCGTGAAATGTTACGTGCGGCGACCACTCTTTCAGATACTTTTTTCATATCTAATAATGGACCTTTGTTGTCACGTTCCCGCTCAAAGTAATGTAACACCGATGCAATTATAGTTCTGGCTTGAGAGTTATAAGTAAACCCACGTTTTTCACTTGATGGCGGCATAATCGTGCACAAAAAATTAAAACATTCACTAAACAAAAAAATATCACTTGGAAAAAAATTAAACTATTTAAACAATTAAAAAATAATAAATAAACCAACTATGTGTAATGTATTCGTTACAAGTTATCCCGGGAAGTATCCACATCTAACTGAAAACTAACCTGGCACCCTGGACAACCATTACTGCTAAGAGTGGTGAATCACCAACCCCTTCGCGGAAAAATATTAGCGCACATATTAGACTACGGTTAGTCATCAACAAGTTCAATGTCCTAACCAGTCTTGTTGTCCCATGTCCCATATCTGCACACTGCACGACTATGGGAGAAGGCAAGAGTACCGTACCTTATTTCAAAGTACTCTTAAAATAATATCGTATCATGATAACGTTGTATGAGAAATGTAAAACATTTAACAAATCATACAGTATTCCGGCTAAAAAATAACTTTCGACCATTACTTATAATCAAAGCACATCGTGTTTTATATCACTTTTCTTAGTTTTGTTAGTACTTTACAAATGTTCTATTAAAATTGATATATTATGAGAAAGTAAAAAAAGTTAATAATTCTATTAGAGGGGCTAGTTGGTGACTCATTATGGAAACAGCCGCGAGCGCCGGGGGGAGGAAAGGACCGACACAGGTAGCTGGCGGGTCCGTGCGCCACCCTACCGTATACAGACTGTACCTCTAATATACTGTTTGGCATAATGTTTCCCGTAATATGGGATCATGCTTTCGTCAACTGCAAGATTCTCATCAAGGCCCCCGTGATATCTAAAAGATCTGTTAAGTACATCAATATAAGGCCTAAGTTTGAATAATTTGTCAGATCCATCAGTCTTGGTATTGTCATTCAAGTGGATAAACCGCATTATCTGTTCAAACCTATTACATCGCATACTTTGAGACAGAAGCTTAGGTACATCATCGTCTGCAGACCAGTATAATCTCTTATTAGGATATTTGGCATAGCCGGATAACAACATTCCCCCCATAACTACCAACAATTCATCCCTTGTGAGGTTCAAATCCACATTTTTCTGTGAAGCATACAATTTACTTTGTTCACAAATATAATCAATAAGTTCACTATAAAAAAAGAGTGTAAAAAAATCCAAGGGATCTGTACATTCCATTGCTTTGTCAGAACATGGGACTGGGTCACAGATGGTATTCAAAAGAAAGTTTGGTTTACTACTGGTCCATTGATTTACAAGAGCTGATTTTTTTTTGTTCAACAGTTTGTTTTTTTGTTAGTTTAGGCAAAGGTTGTATTTTTTTTGTTCTGACTACTTTAGTGTTGGCTTTACTGTTTTCTTGTACTGTGAATTCATCATCACTACTAAAATAATCTACTTCTTTTCTTTTTCTTTTAGGGCGGTTGCCAGTAGAACCAGTACCAACAACACAGGTATTACTTGTGCTTGGTAAAGGATTTACATTTTCTATGGCATGTTCAGAGCTTATTGTAGGCCTACGTTCAATAATTTTGTTGGGTTCATCATTTGAATCTATATCAAAGTTAGGTTTGTACTCAGTTTGAACTTCACAAATGCTATTCAATAGATGTCTTCCTAAGTTATTTATATTACCTTGGTGTTCATCATCAGATTTATCACTATCACCATCGGTTTCCATTCCATCATTTGGTGGGGTGATGTAGACAATTCGCTGAAGTCCATCATCCTCATTTTCCAGTTCTTCCAAAATTTGATTCAGAGTCAGTCTGAAATAAACAAACCTATTGAACAAGTTATATCAGCAATGAAGTTCAACAGAATAATTTTATAAAATACAAACTAAAAAATACAACAATGAAATATTAAATTTAAAGTTAGTAATTTCCTTTCAATTATGTCTGTTAAAAGTTATTTATACAGTTACGACGAAAGCATTTGACATTTTTGATTGTTGTTGACACTATGCCTATAAAGTAACTGGTATGCATAGTGTCCGATCTATCGGACATCGGAATTTGCTTCACAATTGTAACATCAAAATAACTTGAATGGTTAATATTTACTCATAAATAAGGTAAGTATATACTAACAAACAAAGTATAATGACTTAGTACGTAATTATTATAATCTGTGATAGCATAAAATAATAAACTCACCTTTCGTGCGTGACGAGAAAATCACGTGTTGACATATTTACAGCTGCAACTAAGAGGTTAGGTCAAGTAGAGCAGACCATGTGACTGTTTTGTTCCACAGACTCTAAGGGAACCAGGTATACCAACGCAAGACCAAAAACACAATATTTCCCACAGCAAAAAATTATTTTTGCTTCGTCCGATATATCGGACGCTATGCACTAATGGGTTAATTTATTTTTTTAAATAACACATGTTTTTCTGAATCTGTTAAAATGTAAACAAACCAAATATTATTGTACTTTTTCTTACCTATGTCTAATATACACAATTCAGTTATTCTCGAACTTTATTTCATTTTTATTATAATTTCAACGCACCGCAACGCATATTTATGGTCCTTCGAGCCGGATTACAGCAAGTAAGATAAATTTACAGTTCATTGATAACTTCAGTTCAGTGTATTTTAACTTTTTCTTAGATGCCAGGCGGACGTCCTCCAAAACGACGCAAGTTTAATTTTAATAAAAATGAGCCACCAATACCGAATTTAAATGAATCCCAAGATACTGAAACATGCTATGAAGCTGAAATTGAAAATACAGATCTTGATTCAAACAATGAAAAAAATCTTATGACTTGTATTAATACTTTGCAAACAACTTCTACAAATAATTCTGGAAATACTTTACAAACTTATAGCAACTTTCTTAATTACGACTTGCCATCAACCTCGGGGGTAACATTTAATAATGTCGTCCAAACAACAATTTTTACGTAAGAAAGTAATGATACTCCTGCTACTGCTAGACCAATGCGTAAAGCGAAAGTTGCTTGCAGAGATAGATTGATAGGGGTTATTATGGATTTGAATGATTCACAGAGTCAAGAATCAGAAGAAAAAAGAATTCATCGGGAACGTAACAAAAAATTGAATGAAACAGCAGAAGAGCGTCAACAACGTTTGAGTGATGATCTTTCAAGAGTCACTCAACGAATCTCTCAAATTTTTACAGATGAGACACTAACCCGATCGGAGATCGGCTTTCCTGGTACTGTTTTAATTACCGAGGAAAAAAGTTAACACCAAATACAGATCACCTGATCAAGTAAAAGTAGTGTGTGCTACACTCTCAAGGTGAAATGTAGAACTACAATAAACCAAAAAATATACAGTACTGTTGTTTTGAGAACTTCAATCTGCTTATGGCATGTGAAATTACATTAAACCACACAGTCATATGTTTTTTGTAAACAATTCAGATTCTCTATTTGAATAACATGGGATCTTTAGGAGCCCGTGGGGTGGGACCCTGTGGACGGATCTGCATCAACCTTCACAGAAACCATCTCGAAAGTATACAGAACAACATCCTAAAGTTTCATGGCGATCGGTTGGATGGTTTAGCAGCGCATAAACTTCAAACATATATATATATATATATATATATATATATATATATATATATATATATACATACATACAAACATCGTCTTTTATAAATATAGATTCTGTTATGTTTACAAACAACTTTGTCAACTTGTTTTAACTTGTCTCCTTTAAATGAATACGCAAGAAAGCATATAAGTGTTTAACATTACAATTATTTGTATTTCTAATGAAGTAAATTAAATCCAAACAATTTTGGTAATGTATAAGGATTAATAGGTAACGTTAACTTTTGAAGAATGGTTTCCTCGAACAGTTTTGATTATTTTATTCTTAAGCTTCATTTTAAATATTTAGCTCTATTTATTTATTTTGTCATTAGGTGTTGATGCTTAGGTTTGTTATGGAGGTTTATATAATATTTTTCATTCGAAGATAAATTAAATAAAGTTATCTCCCATACCAGTATTAAATTGTATTTATTTCTTATTGGCGTATAAGAATATTTGGTTTTTATAACTTCTTAATTTGAATAAATAGAACCTGAATGTACAGTGAGGTACAAAATGTGGTATAAAACAAATCTTATAGTGCAACTGGTATAAGAAGCGTGTATAGTAAGTACATCGTACAGTTCTATCGGTAAAGCTAAATCCTCTACATGTTTCAATATTCCATTATATGTCACAAGTCTGTAGTTAGATATGTAACTGTTTTGTAACCGAATAGTGATTGAAATTTATTATATCGTTTCTTAAGTTTCTTTTTTATGACTAAGCCCCTTTACTAATGACTTGAGTCAACAAAACGTCACAGAACTGTGTTCTATGACGTATTATAAGAGTTCAGGATTACATACAGTCTTAATGACTTTTTAATACCTGGCCGAGGTATTGACGTAATACTTTACCGCAAGGGACTTCCATAATTCTTTTTTTTATCTTTTTATATTTTCCAAATAGTAACATTCTTTTTACTAACCAAACATATTTTGTGTATCACTAACCAACTGTACTTTCAACTCTTCATATTATAATTTGTTTTCTTTAATTTTATAAATTGATAAGAAGTATTTATAATGACGTTTTATTTTTTTTTGTGTTTTGCTTCTTTTGAATACTATAATTATTTAAACAAGTATTTTTATTTTTAAAAGTTATTTGTTTGATACGTATAAATATATAAAAATGTATATATTTATACGTATCAAATACCTATAAGAAAATCAATGAAATTTGTATTACAACTTATTATTAAAGATAGTTTTTTGTATTTATTACAGTTCTGCGGTCAGTAAACTTAAAGATTGAACATTGTATTCAAAAAGTAATTTTAATTTTACTCAAATAATGGCTAAAATAAATTAAAAAATATAATAACATTAAAAAAAGTCTTTAAAGATACAATTTACCTAAAATGTAATAAGATTTGCAACTATTCCAGTACTAAAATGTGCTCTGTGTTGTTTATTACAGTTTCCCTCTTTCCCTAAAAGTGTTTAAGGCACTTTGTAGAATATTATAATTTTTGTACAAAACTAAATATAAAAATAAACTTATAATACTTGATTTATAAATAAGTAACAGCGTTCGAGAGGCTAAATATCGTAAATTTATATATTAAGAGACTGTTATTCATTTACAATTCGAAAGTGTTATTAATTTCCAAAATGTTGTGCATAGTATCTGATGAACTATATTATTGTGTATTTCTATTACAACAATTAAATAGAATGAAAATTAAATACCACTTTTTGCTAGTGGCTCATTTACTAAGGCTTAGGAGAGCAATTCACTCGTTGAATTAAGTTCACACACAGGCCTGCAGGCCCATATAAAACTGGCATGTAAAGTAAAGAAACTTACAAATCTATGACTTTTATATTTAAACGTGAATAAAGTAATAAACAACATTTATTATACTCGTGCATAGTAATCTTTAATAACATCCCTCTAAAAAATGAGTCGTAATAAAGTACTGAGCAGCAAATGAAATACCACAAGTAAAGGCAGTGGCTTGATGATCTTTGTTTACCAAGAACATTCCAGCCCCTAATTAATGTTCACACAGAGGGGTGGTAATACAGGCAAAAGTAAACAGAGTCTTTTTTAGGGAAAAGAGTATAATTAGGGCTGTGTGGTGTTTTTGAAGTTCTAACTTCCTCTGAGGCTTTGGCGAGGCGAGTTCAGGCAATCCGGTGGTTGATACATAATAATCTGGAGAAAATCAAACAGCCACTGTGATTATATTGCTAAGGTTAAATAATGGACTAAAAATGTCTGATTTAAATTATGAGATTTAATTAATTAATTAGTAAGCATCCTTAATTTTATACGTATATTTATGTGAAGACGATGAAATAATTATGGCTACTTGAATTATTTTTTTCACTACACTACTATGAGTTGAGCTGTTTTCGTTATGTGTTTACAACCTGCGAAACATCATATTTTCAACAGCTGTCTATTGTTTACTACTGAAAGTAACATTGTTTACAACCGAAAATTTTCCACAGTCAACAACACCTGTTTTTAAAACATGTTTCTAATTTAATAAACAGTTAACATTCCAAAAATGAGTTTTTATTCCGTAGTGCAGTGAAAAGTATCGTTCAAAACTCGAGTGAAAGTGTTTTGTATGTTCTCGACCATTTGAAGTGCTCGACAAGTCTCGCACTTCAAACATATGGTCTCGAACATGCAAAACCCCAATTTCCACTCTTGTTATGAAATATACTATAATAACACAATCACTTTTTTCAATAAAATAATTTAAAATATGATAGAATAATGATTTATTTCATATTTAACAGTAAATGTATCCTCACTAAGTGAAAAACACTTGTCAGCGAGGATCAGCAATAAAAACGACAAACATGTAACGAACATCTGAGAAATAATACATATAATAATTAAAAAATTAATATTTTTACAATAATAACTATCGTATTTAAATAATATTGATTGAATATAGTGTGGTGAAGTGGTGGGCTGTTGTAAGATTTATTTATTATTGTAGCCTGATAAAGTTAATTTGGAAACAAGTTTTTCTAATTATAACGCAATTTAATACTGTGTTTTACTTTATTTCTGGATATATTGACAAATTAATTTATTTGCTATACATTTTAATACATTTCAACTTCGATATCAAGAATAGGTTAAGTTTCCTTTGAAAGAACTTCTTCTCAACCTAATAATCTCTAATAGAGCCCCTTTTATCGGCAATCGACAAGGTATCCGTTTGTTGCAAAATAACATATAAAAAACCACCTAGTAAATTTAAGTATAATTTGAAATGTAAATTAATATTAATTTTGTAATATACATTCCTTTTATTAATTTAGAATTGATGTTATTTATGAATGAATAAGCGCCTGCAGCTAATTTCACTAGAGTGTCTTGCAAAGGGATTTTACACAAGTGCTCGAGCTGCACGGCAATGACGCGCTCACAGAGCCTGAGCTTGATTGCCAGAGCGTTTCACTATCGGCAATTTGCTCGAATTGTTCCAGCAAATTAAAATCTAGCAGGGACGGAATTCCAAATGAGTTGGAGAACAATTCTCTCCGTCACGACAGTTTAACTGGCTTTCAAGAGTTCAGAAAAGAGTCAAGGGGATGTTTCATTAAAAATGTTCATTATCCTTTTAATTAGTTAAGGCTGTTCTGCTCTTATTAAGGATGTAGAAATAAATACTGCTTGACGCTTTAAAATTATGAATCACTGAGTGATTTCATATACGAGAAAAAGTGAATAATATCTACAAGACCATAAACTATAAACTTAATAATGAAATTAATGTATTTACTTCGCAAATATGTCTGTTTAGAATAATAATTATACATTTTATTTTATTTGTATATTTTATTTTACATTTCATTCAGTTGTTACATAAATATACAAATAATGTACAACAGAATTATTTTAAACTTTATTTAAAACTAGGGGACACCCCGCCACGCTTCGCGAGCAACCCCGTCACTCGCTACGGTCATGACCCTTCGGCCTTCGGCCTCGGCAGGTAAATTTTGACTTTAAATATTATTCATTTAACTGTATGTAGTAAAACCAGATTATTTAAATTATTTTACAGTTTACATCACTGCACTTGATTTACAATATAATTACTATAACCAACCAATGTTATTACTAAACATACGAGTACTTAAATACTCGTATTTAAAATATTTTCATTTTATTTAACGGCTGATGATAACATACAAACAGTCAGACTGTTTTCGCTCTTTTATAATTAACTTGATATTTTACTGTGCTGCTCTCTATGTTTAACGTAACAAATTATTTGGACCATTTAAAATTTGTCTATGCCACCAGCTGGTCAATTAAACTTAATCTTTGCCGGCGTGTACTGTAGGGCAAAAACCTATGGGAATTTCAAAAATTTAGCTTCGGTACGACTTATAAATCAAAACTATCTTTTGAATATAAAAACTTATATCAAAATCGGTCAAGTATAAGTTCAGAAAGTGAGTTAACTAAATGTCCCAATTGTTTTAATATATAGGATGAAAAGTATATTTTTCATCGCTATAATACTTTTATTGTGAGTAAAATATAGTTCAAGAGAACTTTCATACATTAAAAAGTACCAGTTCTAGTAAATTTTTAGGTTAGGGTTCGTAGTCCAGGGTTAGTTTAGGGATCGTAGGCCAGGGTTAGGTTAGGTTAGGGTTCGTAGTCCAAGGTTAGGTTAGTTTAGGATTCGTCGTCCAGGGTTAGTTTAGGGTTCGTTGTCCTGGGTTAGGTTAGTTTAGGGTTCGTAGTCCAGGATTAGCTTAGTTTAGGGTTTGTCGTCCAGGGTTAGTTTAGTTTAGGGTTGGTAGTCCAGGGTTAGTTTAGGGTTCGTAGTCCAGGGTTAGTTTAGGGTTCGTAGTCCAGGGTTAGGTTAGTTTAGGATTCGTAGTCCAGGGTTATTTTATAGTTCGTAGTCCAGGGTTAGGTTAGTTTAGGGTTCGTAGTCCAGGGTTAGGTTAGGGTACGTAGCTCAGGGTTAGGTTAGATTAGGGTTCGTAGTCCAGGGTTATTTTATAGTTCGTAGTCCAGGTTTAGGTTAGATTAGGGTTCGTAGTCCAGGGTTAGGTTAGATCAGGATTCGTAGTCCAGGATTAGGTTAGATTAGGGTTCGTATCCCAGGGTTAGGTTAGATTAGGGTTCGTATCCCAGGGTTAGGTTAGATTAGGGTTCGTAGTCCAGAGTTAGGTTAGATTAGGGTTCGTATCCCAGGGTTAGGTTAGATTAGGGTTCGTAGTCCAGGGTTAGGTTAGATTAGGGTTCATAGTCCAGGGTTAGGTTAGATTAGGGTTCGTAGTCCAGGGTTAGGTTAGATTAGGGTTCGTATCCCAGGGTTAGGTTATATTAGGGTTCGTATCCCAGGGTTAGGTTAGATTAGGGTTCGTAGTGCAGGGATAGGTTAGATTAGGGTTCATAGTCCAGGGTTAGGTTAGATTAGGGTTCGTAGTCCAGGGTTAGGTTAGATTAGGGTTCGTAGTCCAGGGTTAGGTTAGATTAGGGTTCTTAGTCCAGGGTTAGTTTATAGTTCGTAGTCCAGGGTTAGGTTAGTTTAGGGTTCGTAGTCCAGGGTTAGGTTAGATTAGGGTTCATAGTCCAGGGTTATGTTAGTTTAGGGTTCGTAGTCCAGGGTTAGTTTATAGTTCGTAGTCCAGGGTTAGGTTAGTTTAGGGTTCGTAGACCAGGGTTAGGTTAGGGTTCGTAGCCCAGGGTTTGGTTAGATTAGGGTTCGAAGTCCAGGGTTAGGTTAGGTTAGGGTTCGTAGCCTAGGGTTCGGTTAGATTAGGGTTCGTAGCCAAGGGTTTGGTTAGATTAGGGTTCGTAGTCCAGGGTTAGGTTAGTTTAGGGTTCGTCGTCCAGAGTTAGTTTAGTTTAGGGCTCGTAGTTCAGGGTTAGTTTAGGGTTCGTAGTCCAGGGTTAGGTTAGATTAGGGTTCGTAATCCAGGGTTAGATAAGTTTAGGGTTCGTCGTCCAGGGTTAGTTTAGGGTTCGTAGTCCAGGGTTACAGGTTAGGTTAGGTTAGTATAACGGATTCTTTATACTACTTGATTGTTCTCAGTTGTCCAAGACAATACTATGTACTATTGTCGATCTTCCAACACTTTGAAATGGTCTACGTTACTAAATCATATTTCAAGAGTTTCCTTAAATCAAATGTCGGTTAATTACTCAATATCTCAATACTTACTTGTGAAAAGATTTGTTTTTATTAGAGTTATCATTGAATACAAGAGCTAAGTATTAATCCACTTACAATATTTATTTAATTAATTTAACATTTTATTTTTACAATCAGAAAATAGAGTAATAACAATTTTAAATTGCCCCTTGCGGGGTCGTACTGTATGACGTCATTACCCCAGCCAGATATCAAAAAGTCATTAAGACAGTAAGTAACCCTCAACTCATATGAATACGTTAGAGGCCGCAGATATATGGAATTGCATTTTTGCTTTACTAATTGTCATTAGCAAAGGTGTTTTAGCTATAAAAATAGCTCTAGAAAAGAAAAATTAAATTATATTCATTTTCAATCCACCGGTAAAATTTTGTTGCAAAAAATTTTTGAAAAGGATAAAAAGATTTTGTCTTGTTGTTACAATGACATATCTTACTTTTTGTGTAGTCTACAACCTATATGATAGCTGTACGTTCAACCCAATAGTTCTTAGGCTTCATGGGTACATCTAAAATTAGACTGCATTTACAGTTTCCAAATAAATATCAACAATCAACAAATAATGTAAGAAAAATCATGTAAAAATCAACAAAAAAGAGAAGTGTAATAAAATACGTTACAAGGTTTTTAGTTTACTTCACTAACGTTAAATACTATCCGTTAAAATAACACTAGAAGTTAATTGAAAGGAGACGAAACGAGATAAGAAGTAAATGACTGTAAAATATTTTTAATAATATAGTTAGATTAATTTAACCCACTTAGTTAGATTAATTTGTAGCAAATATAACGTTGTTATTGCCTGCGATCCGATTGTTGACTGGGTCGAAGTTAGGGCGTTAAAAAAATATTGTATACCTTTTATGTTTCATTTTAATAGAGCTGTAATATTTTTTATAAAACTTCACATAATATATTTCTACAATCTTAATTAGAAGAGAACGGCTTTAACAAATTAGTAGGATAACGAACATTTTTAATGAAACAGCCCCTTGACTCTTTTCTGAACTCTTGAAAGCCAGTTAAACTGTCGTGACGGAGAGAATTGTTCTCCAACTCATTTGGAATTCCGTCCCTGCTAGATTTTAATTTGCTGGAACAATTCGAGCAAATTGCCGATAGTGAAACGTTCCGGCCATCTAGCTCAGGATCTGTGAGCGCGTCATTGCCGTGCAGCGAACACTTGTGTAAAATCCCTTTGCAAGACACTCTAGTGAAATTAGCTGCAGGTGCGATTTCGTTTATAAAACACATCGATTCCAAAGAATTAAAATAGCTTAATATTACAAATTGTAATATATTCTTCCTTAAAAACTATACTTTAACTTGACAAAAGAGTTTCTTAAATTGTATAGCAAATTGTTTAAAACAGATACTATTAGTTAGTTATTTAACCTTAGAAACAAATTTATAGTGTCTATTTGGTTTAGTCTGCTAGACCTTGTATGTACCACCGGATTGTCTGAACTCACCTCACGAAAGACGCGGAGGAACTAAGAACTTCAAAAAGACCTGATCAGTCTGGCGTAATTTTAACTAAACATTTTATAATAATATATTATTTTAAATATATTAACTTTAATAAGATTTTTACTTTTGATTATATTCTCATAAACCATGACGATATTCAAAAGCTAATCTTGTACTGTTTTAGCTTATACCATCGATTTTATACAATGAAAACTCACAGTAACATAGTGCCGTGTACAGTGACATTATTACCTTAATAAGTACAGTAAGGAAAACTTGAAACTTGCAAAATATCTCAGTATGTTTATGCAAGTGTGATCTAACACGTTCCTTCCATGGAATATTTCACTAGATACGATTAATTAACTATTTAAATCTAATGTAGAGAGAACAATTTAAATAATCTTGCTGTAAACGACATCATGTCACAACAAGGGGTTCGGAGCGCGTACGACAATCGGTTTCTCATTTCACAGAAGATATCCGCTGACAACAGGGCGGCTGGCGGACACTTAATTAATTCCTGCTGTCCTGCCGTTAGACAAAGTCTGCTTATTCCATTTTCAGAAAAAAAACCCAGCTCCTATGCAGTAAAACCTCGGTAATTAATCGTGTTTGATTTTGCATAAGCATAGGTATAAAACATATTAATATCTATCATTATACAATGGCATACATTAAACACAGCTTAAAAATAACCATGTAGGTCTATGTTGTGAAGTAGTATGTATTTTGGCGAAATTTTTGTAAATTTGTCAAAAATCTAGTCATAAATGTATCCTTCAAAATACACCTTAGTAAATTTTCGTTTTCAGTGCGATTCAATGACTGAAGATATGCCGTTTAGAAAGTAAGCTAATGAAAGTACCATTACGAGGGCTATACACTAAATGGTGGAAGTGAGACAGAAAACTACTCCTTCTCCTACTTTGTCATTCCTTTTAAGTTTTCATGGCAACTAGGAAGATGGTAGTCCACGTGCTGGCAGCACAGTAACAAGCCCCATCCATTATCAGTAGTGACCATTGGTAAGCTTATTCAACACTGACGGTTCAAATGATTAAATTAAATAATGATTTACTATTCAGATAACATGTAATAATAACAATCACACAACTAATAATAATGTAAACAATAAATAGAAAGGCGGAAGTAGTCACGCCTGTGAGGTAAAGCAGCTCAGCGGTGGAAATATTCCCCTCCCTGCTAGAACCCTTACACGCGCTAAATATAACCTGCAGATAATTTACTGCCCGACCCAATTATAATACATTTGTCCACTTAATTAGAGCTATGTCCATATATTTTCTTATATTTTTTATTATATTTCAAATTGTACCAGTAATTTCAGTATTTCTTCCTAGTGCAATCAGAACTAAACATCATCACTATGTAAAGTTACCTTATATTAGGTTTGAATGTTCCTAAGAATCTTGTTATGTCCAAAACTGTTTTGTAAAAGCTTGCCTAAGGTCGATGTCACTGAAGGTGTTAGAGAATGACGAGGGAGCAAGTTTATGGAAAACTGTTTATGTTGTGACTGGTGGGTAGTAATAAAGAGGAATCAATTGGAAGAAGAAGAAAGTTTGAAAATTGTGACGTAAATGAGAGAGAAAGGAAACGGTGGACAGGGTGTTGGACTGGGAGAGAATTACGTGGCAGAAATATCAATCAGCGCTGCCTATCGGATGCCGCGCTAAGCACGTTTCGTTTGCTACATGATGTCTGACTACTTCCCCATCTCTTTTCGCTTCATATATTTGTCTATTAATTGATTTATTATAGACTCTTTGGAGGTTAAAATTATTCATTTAACTAATAAACTTATTAAATACTCAGATATTATTCAATTTTGTTGTATGCAATTGTAAATTTAATTATGTTCAGTTTTAACAATGGTTAGTAACAATATCATTGTATTGGTTTCATGATGCACTAAAATATAATAAACAAATCATAAACAGATACATAATTACTAAAACTATCATACCTATTTTTAATTGGAAAATATTACATAACAAATATATGCCTGTGTGTTATTTGATATGCTTCCAATAGTCTATACACTAAATAAAAAAATTTATGGACAATATTTTATTTATTTTATAAAACTGCGTTCCTCTCTATATTACTATGTAATATTACGACACTCCTTAAAGAAAGGTGAGTGGCCTACCTATCACCAGAGGGGGGAGGGGGGCGACCAGCCAGGAATGCAATATCTCCCCAGCACGCACTATGGGGATGGCACCCTCAGATATTAAAGAACTCCTATTCCAATATGGCGAAACTGATAATTACTACGATATCAGTGGATTTATTATTAATTTCATTGGTTAGTTGTACAAATATCTAAACGGAGGGTAACAATTTGATAATATGAAATATGGGTGGTTATTGTGTGATAACTGGGCGAGCTTGTATATAATAAATAACTTTACTATGTATACTTATATAGGGTGTTTATAGTATTGAGTGAGCACTCTTTACCCAGATAACAATGCTCTCAGTCAACTTCTTTGTTATTTGTGAGCCGATCTTTTAAATTGGCATATCGTTAATTTTGACATAACGTAGTCTAGAAATATTGTATCTTAACATTTTTTGGTAAAATGTGTAGTATTTTTTATTTACAATTTTTAAACAGCCGCCATTTTGAAACTGATAATCTTATACATTCGGCCTTTTTACATCAGATGTGTATTTTTAACACAAACTTTCAGAACTATCGAAAATTCGGAATTGATATTTAAATTTATGTAAAAAACACATACAGAAAACTAATCGAGATAGGACAAATGTTATACGGCATTATCTACTTTGTATTTTGACAAACGATCCTCTAAAATAAGCGACAGACGAAGCTGAACACCCTGTATAGTCTGTTTACGTACGTTTTATATATTTTTACTATAGTATTATTGTTATATTATATATATAAAACCATGCACTTGTTTACTAACATTACTATTCAATTTTACAAATGATTGAATTTGTAATATTCTATCAATCTCTATACGAAGATAAAGTGGGTTAACAATTTTAAATGTTTAAGTAGGAACTAGTGGTACAGTACTGTGACCCACGTACTTAGAGACAAAGTGTTGTGAACGTTTTTTCTCAGTCATCTTAATACGACACTGTGTCTGCTTAATGGTCACTATCGACATGTAAATTACTATAAAAGTCTGGGGTGTCCATGTTGGATGGTAATTAGAGTCTAGATGTTGTTTAGGGAAGAGAACCTAGTATCAGACTTGTCAGTTAAGTGAAAATCAGACAATGCTATGTGGTTCGGATTCCACGTAAGGTTGTAGGTCCCTTAGTTACCCTGTCTATTGGGCTGTTAATAAATTGCTCTTCGAAAGTATAATTGATCTTAGTTATTAACGATAATTATACTCGTTCATCTACACTTATTCACCTGTATCTATAAGATCGTTTATAATTTATGAATATTGAATAGTAAATATTTTATTAAAATAATGGAAAATAATCATACAGCAATATTTATCAAAATATGGTTTTAATTTCAATTCAGAGACGAAAGATTTCAAAATAATTCAAGTATAGGTTTCAGAAATTATTGATTCAAATAAAATTATTTACTATAATTTTATAATTACTAATAAAACTTTATATTATACACTAATAAATTTTGCACGAGGATGCTTAGATAAAACATAAAGAAAACCTAACCTCGTAACTAAAATTAAGTGTTATTTTATTGGTTAATGAAAAGAAAATGTTTAAGAAGGGCTGAAGAGCAAAATGTTTAAAGCAGTTTTCCTGGCAGATTGATAAAGTTGACATGAGCTAATTAACAATGCAGATGAACTGTCACTTCCATTAGCGTCAGCTGATTTTTCAACAACCCTGCAACAATTAGCATACATTAACTTAAAATGTCTCTATTATGACAGTCGCTGCTAAAACTCTATTACTCGTAAAACAAGTAAAAGAAATTTAGCAGTTAGTTTTAAAGCTTCTTCATAAACTGATTTCTAAATAGCCTTTAGTAATAACAAGTAAAACTATTAGGTATTAGGTGAATTTTATTTAAACAACTTTTTCTAACAGTGTGGTAAATCGGTAAGATTTATATTTTTAAATATTGTTTTTTAATAGTTTAAGTAATTAAAAATCATAGCTAAAATAAGAAGTAAAAACTATTAGCCTGTTTGATAGTGACTTAAATTTGAATTACTTTCATGTTCATTGTTTTTTTTTTTTTTTTTTTTTTTTTTTTAAAGTTATGTTGGATGATATTCAAGGTTCAGGTGATGTGTAGGGAAGATACCTAAGTTTCATGCTTGTCAGTTAGCTGAAAATGAGACCAACACTACGTGGCTCAGATTCCACGTAAAGCTGTAGTTGCCCTGGATATTTGGCTATTAATAAATAGCTCTTTCTGAGCAAAATTCGACCTTAAGTTAGTAACAATGACTACACTTGTTCATCTAAGCCCTGCCACATTCGCCTATATTTTGACGATCGGCGTCTTATGAAAGAATAATAATGAATGAACGAATAAAAGAGGCCGAACTCCATTTTAACCATACTCTACCCATTCCCTATGGACTGTTAATCTTTACAAAGAACTTATCAGAGGGAGTTAGGGGAAGAACCAGTACAGTACCTAGTACAGAAGTAACTGTATATTACTGATAAAAACTAACAGTCAAGACCAGGTTTCGAAAATGGACTATATCTATCTCAGGTGCCTAGTCATCACCTAATTTATTTTTGTAATAATGGGAACATGACAATATGACGTAGCTGTTCGTCCTAATGAGTCTCTCTAACAAACGATAGGTCTAAACAAGGTCAATAGGAGAACAAAAAAACTTAGATAACTACCGTCCAATATCCTTACTTACACCTTTTTCTAATCTGTTTGAAAAAATAATACATGTACGACCCGTTCACCCACCCATACACGTATAATGGTATTGATTCTAAAAATTCTCATAATAATTGATTCCAAATAATTATAAAAGGATGGCTAAACAATACAAATTGTTAATACCTAAACTATATATTCTAAGATCTGACCACTCTTGGTATGAAATAATAACAACAAACAGTTCACACTATTAGTAAATGCTAATGCAAATATTAATCCTATTTAAAGGCGGCCACATCGTAGTGTAAAAAATAGTTTTATAAAATATAATGCCTGAGGTATTGTATTGTAGTTTCGTCCCTATAAAAAATGTCTACATACTCGTACCTTTCCATATTGACTTCCCTTCCACGAAGTTTCCATAAATCTTATTTCGAGGAAAAGCAAATTAAAATGTAGTAACAGTTCTGTATAATATAAATATTAAAAAGTCTTCCAGTAAAACGAAACTCCATTTGTAAAACTGTCTCTTAGTTGCCCTGGCTATTGGGTTACTAGTAAATGGTTGTTTCTAAGGAACAGACGACCTTAATTAGTAACAATGACTACACTCGTTCATCTACACTCATTCGCCACTCATATTCACCCATATCTCTACGATTGGTGTCTTAGTACTTAGAGATGAATACTATTTCTTAGTATAAATAAGATTAGTAACCTTTTCGGTTACTAAGATTAAAAGATGTTCGTTGCTATTTATCACTAGCACTGTTAAGCAAAAAACACGAAATTTTCTATGACAATGGAACATGCAAATAATGTTGATTCATTTTAAAATAAATTACAAACACTTTAAATCATCCACTCTAAGAATCCCGGGACTAACGCTCTTGAAAATAATAAAAGCAAAACAAATAATTTCACTGTTAGCTAGACAGGACGACGTCTCTGCTTTGCTTTCAATTTACTGTCTTTGTTCCCTTTTAATTTGTGTACCTTAGAAGACTTTTACTTTTATTTGACTGACTGGATTAAAGAGGGTTCCTTCTAAATAATTTGTTCCTTTTCGTAAACGATGAAATAAAAGTGCTGTTTACGTGATTTTTTGCAGAGTAGGAAAATACAATAGATTCTCTGTGAGGTTGGATCTGTTTGGTTTTAGTATGAACATATGATTTCTTGTTATGTTATAAAAGAGGTCCTATTATGAAATTATACTGACTATTTTTATATTTAATATTGATTTTTGTAAATGCATTTTTATTTATATCGGTCCTGTTAAGGTAAGTACAATGATTTCGGTAAGTAAACAGGGAAATGTTCTAGATTGTTAGTCTAAAAACACATTAGTGCAAGTAGTGTGTATGACCTTATAACCTGTTTGTTTATAAACTTACCTTCAAACAAACAGGCCCAACCTACAAGACAATCTAATATCGTGTTCCACATTCATTGTTAAAGTGTAGACTATATAAGTAATGTTCTTTCTTTTTTACCTCTAATAGACTAAACTATGATTCTATTTGGTAAATAATTTGAGTATGGCTTTTAGTAAGTATAAATTGGCAGTTAACGTACAGTGTGACCTTTCTGTCTAGGCATGTTAATTAAAATTTTTGTAATTTTTAGGTTCATTGGACTATCGGCTTGACGTTACTTCCGAACCAAGGGAGCATTATTCATTAGACAACAATTATAATAAATACATAATTAGAAACTTTCACATGTATACTGATAAACTTTGATATATTTAAAATTATTTAATGTCAAAACGTCACGTAAGTAAATCAACATTTGAATATTAATTTCTCTATGTTTAACAGACGGCTGAGCTCATTTTAAGTGTCCAATGGCATAATGACAAGTATAAACGTTTCCTGAATGTAAGTTAAGGGCAATTCTCCATTGATGAACAATGCATGTAGATCTAAGCAGATATAATATGATCAGTTGTATTTTATTTTCACTTCACGGACATCAATAGCTAGTCAATGTATCGTCAATTGTACAGTACAAAAAAAAAAACCTTAGATAACTTCCGTCCAATATCCTTACTTATACCTTTTTCTAATCTGTTTGAAAAACTAATACATGTACGACCCATTCACCCACCCATACACGTATTATGGTATTGATTATAATAACTCTCAAAATATGGATGAATAAACCATAAAAATCGCTCATACATAAACTATGTATTGTTTTAAGACTGACAACTCTTAGTATGCAATAATAACAACAAACTGACACTTCATCACAACAGATTAATTTAAATCATTACCATAACATCTCCACCTAGTCCTATACTACAACTTGGACTCCATCCCAACGTGACTGTCTCAAGCCCTTCCCAAATACCGACATAATATACTGCCAAGCCTGTAGCCTGTAGCAGACCCTACACGGCCAGTTGGAGAGTAGCCCAGCCCCTGTCACTCAATGTCACGGCCGTCCCAGCTCGTCATTTAGAATGGTTTCCGATTCAGTACGTAAATAGGAAAGTATTTGTCCACTTGGAACTGCTTGCACTAGTCATGGCTGTGCGAAAAGGTGAATAGAAATAGAACGTTTTCTTTGTTATTTACTGATTTGTATTATATATTAAATGTTAATGTTACCAATACAGCGCAGCTCGCCTCCCATACATGTTCAGAGGAATGGCCCACCTATACACACGCAGTGGTATTAAACCTATTCACCGACCTGTTCAGTGGAATACAATAATTCACGATGTTGTGTCTTACAGAAAATAAAATAAACAGAGAACTCTTTATTATGGTTACAACCAGAGCCTAAATTTAGTTTATAAATAGGCTACAATTAATTTACGTCTTTGTACGTTTGTAGTAATAATTACTACGTTTATCCTTGAGGATTCGAGGGAAATAAGGGTCCTACTGACAAGGTCCTGCCATTCGCATGGGAAACTGGGTAAACAACTACTCGACACACGTTCAGCACCTACTAGAAGCGACATCTGTATCTTTCTTCAATGTGTTTTTAGAATGCTTTGTATACTAAGATGAGTGACTGAAAGGTGTGTCTTGAAGAACCGAAAGTAAAAAAAGGCGATCTATTAATGGTTTTTCTATGGGTGTTGGATATCTCAAAATATTTTGACAAGTATCAGTATTTTAAAGCAACTTGCCTCTAACAAGACAAATTTGTCACATTTTTTAATGTTGTAAATTGCGGAATTCAAGGCACAATGTTAAAATTTCTGAATAGGTACTATAACCGTTAAATAACATTCACGCACAGGCCTGCGGGCCCGTGTGATCGTAGATGAGTGATGTTTCAGTTAAAAAAAACTGTGTTAAAAAAAGAGGTATAATAATTCATAAAAGAAATGTATTATTTACTGTGATTTGTAACCTAACCTAACCTAACCAAAACGTAGTAATAAGTTGAGTGGTTATGACTTCACGGGATCATAACAATTAATAGCGACATAACAGAACAACTTACAACTGAACTACAAGTATTATAAAAGTGTTCTCTGAGTCATTAAGATAAATGGAGAAAATGTGAGGGTCCTAAGGAAGTGTGCCGGAGGAAAGTTTGTGAGTTGTGACTCGAGTCGCGCCTAATGGTCTGAAAACCAACTCGGAGACAGATTCTGGCCCTTGGCAAACTCACCCTGGGCTGTGACAAAGTTCACCCTCGACTTATCAAATTGTTTCTAACTTATCTACCCTAAAAGCTCCAGGGGAAAACATAAGTTAACTAACACATTCGGCCCATCACAGTCTGGGGCGTCCAGTTAACAACGTTAGTATCTAAAAGATAGTGTGAGGTCTTGAACTCAAATAATGAATTCCATCTACTGTCAATATGTTGGAATGATTGGCGTAGTTCTGTAACCCACTGAGCTATATAAGTACAACGGTGATGACCCACCTCCCACCTATACTTGTACCTAACTACCCATACATGTGCAGTGGTTTTGACTCACCCGCCCACCAATACACGTATAATCAAATCTACTTGGAGACAAAGAGTGGTGGAGATTGTAGGCGAAAGGTTCCATTCTAGGACCTCTTAATACTAATGTAGCGTCCATTCGATGGCTGTCATTGATGTCTGGGTCCGGATGTTCTGTTGGAATAGAACTCAGTATCTGGCTTGTCACTTAGATAGACCAAAAGAAAATTAGACCAAAAGCACATAGTTCAGATTCTACGTAAAGCTGAAGGTTCTTTAGTTGGCCTGACTATTGGGCTATTAATAAATGGCTATTTTTAAGGAACAGTCTACCTTAGTTAGTAACAATGACTACACTCGTTCATCTAGACTCATCATACTCATTCACCCCTCATATTCATCCATATCTCTATCCATATCGACGTCTTACTGATGAATAATAATAAAGCACTAACAATCAGTAAGATGTTGATTGTTGATTTTTCATTGTTGATCAGAAATTTGAACGTTACCTCATTTCTGGGTATAGAAAAAAGTGTCATGGGTCCAAGTTCTGTAGGTCCAAATAAATCAGCTTGACGGGTTCTGGCCATTTCCCCATAAAAACGTTAAATATTAAAGTTTAAAATTCTACTGGTGTAAAAAGACAAAAACAGATGATGTTATAAATTATTCCACCTGATCTCATTATTACATTTCGATTATGTATCATGGTAAATATCAGGTGTACAAACATTATAACCGATTACTTCATTATGTATAACAATTACTTAGGGAACCCAGTGGCACATACATAAACATTCTTGGTAACAAATTTAAGAATATAAAACATACTAGGAGACATTCCTGCACGCTCCTCATGCCAATACCGTCACTCGGTACGATCGTGTCAGATTGGGCGTATAATTGTATTGTTTTTCTTTACATTGCACACTTAAATTGTTCAAAAGAAACCTCTTATGTCACCGCTCCCTCAATTGTATGGTGAATACTAGTGAAGGTTCAATCACATTGGTCAGTAATTGGGATATTAAGAGTCTGAAGAGGCTGTCGGAGGATGTCGGCCATGTTGGTTTTAATCCCATAAGAGCAATGTTATTTTCGAATCGGACATACAATCTCGCGTATCCAAATCAAACTATTATTCTTAAACATATTATTTCCAAACAAATTGAATTTGCTCCAGAATGAAATTGCGTGATGGAATTACTTTTGAATGCCTAATTAGTTTTATAGAAAAAACATAAAAAATATTTAGTTTGAAGTTTTTATTTTCACCTATTTTTCAAAACTAGGCGTATGTATTCAAAATATCAAAAACAAACCCAATGTGCAATAAGATAACGTTTAAAATGACCATTTATACATAACTGTTGGTCAATAATTAACGATAAAATATGAATTCGCAAATTTGTTCTTATGAATTTAAAACCAACATGGCCAATAGAATTTACTCTTAAGCATTTTACCATGTATTAGTTTTTGAGAGAAAATATTTTAAAATTACTTCTCACTAAGCATGTAAGGATAACAAGTATATAAGTGATATTTTGATTTATACATTTTTAAATATTTTTGAATACATAAATTTCAATTTATCATATTTTTTAAATATTTTTGCTGCAATTAATATTATAGTTTACATCAAACTAATGCGTATAATTTCATAAAATTAAAGTTAGTTATGTCAATGAGTGAGTCATAGTTCTATCTTCAATGTTCATTCCCGTATCATATTCTATGTTGAAATACAGGGTGAGGCAGACCACCGTACAGTACGTATAGTGGGTGAACGATTTGGTCTAGAGGCATAAAACAAAATGCTTTTCCCGTAAACAGCACATGGTGAGTTAATTAAAAATATTTTCATCAAAATCAATGCAAAATCGAACCCTAAAACGTCGTAGGTTCGAATCTCGATTAATAAAAAAAAGTAAACATAGGACAAATAATACATCGTAATAAAGGTTTTGTTGAAAGAAACTCATTGGCGTAAACAAAATTCACTTATCTTTATCCGTTTCAAAATGGCGGACGTTTTAGTGGACAATTTAGACATTTACGGAATACTCTAAGTTTCTTACCATTTCAGTTATGTTTATTCCAATTTAAAATTCACTCTGATATGCCAATGACTACCATTATTTTGATGATGGTTGCCAAATCCGAATTTTGGAAAATTAAAAATTTCAATAAGTCAAAAATTTGAAATAGCAACATTCATAATTTTGTATGTCATTTTAAAGGTTTCTTGAAGACAAACTAAGTTTGTATTTACTATTTTTTTGTACCTTCAGTGGTTTTCGATAAATAAGAGAAAACGTGTTTTAACATTATTTCTCCAGTGTTTTACATTACATTAGACACTCACCTTTAAAACTTAATATACTGACGTCAATTCTCAAATATTATATATCTCGTGGTTTTTTGTTTTTTTGTTTTTTTTTTTTTTAAGGAGAGTCCGATCTCCTTTGTAACGTTACTTTAGAATGAGAAGACAAGGGCAGTGCGAGGTAGGTACATCTGCAGCTTTGTGTCGACTGGCCAATTACATCTCTTATTAATCCTGGAGTTAGTGGACCCTTATGGAGAGACCCTTAAACGTTATATTAATATGCATAGAGTGGGTATATCCATGGCAGAGCTTCATCTCGGGAAATTGTTCCTTTGGCTTTAACGTCATTAAAACTGGGGCTGAGCAGCATTTCTGGAAGTTTGTTTTTGTCAACCAATGATAATTTAATCTGTATTCTTAAGGTACTGGGGTAAGGCTAAATGGTTTCATTTTTTTTCTTTTTTTTTTTTTTTTTTCTTAATGATCCTAGAGTAAATAAATTAACGTTCTCGTCGATTTTCTGAATGTGATGTATTGTCTTTTAGAAATACCAACATTGCAGCATCTTCAAAGTCGTTTTCTTATTACTTTAAAAATAATATATCAGTTTATGCACACATATTTTCAAATACTGTGTTACCCATAATACATCTAATCCTACTATATACAAATACATTTATACTGTCAACACCTGACTGCATCTACCCATTAGCTTACGTGACAGCATGTCTGGTTTATACAAAATAAAGTTAAAGGAAAATGTTAAAGGATGTCTTATTTTACCATGCAAATGTAAGACTAAGAAGCCCTCTCTAACACTAAACTTGGGAATTAACGGCTAACGGCTGACTTCCGAACCACAATCAGTGACCGGGTGAGAAAGGACGAGTCACTCACTGGTTACACGTCCAAGGAACGGCCACGATAGATCTTGCCTTCAAGTCGGAACCCTCAAGATCACTGACAAAATACAACTACAACTAAAGATAATGTATTGATCCTTTAACCCCCTTAAAATCTCTATGGCCTTGTCTTTTACCCAACATAACGGAAGACTACCATCTCTGTGCCATTTTTCCATCGAAATAGTTTTCTCGTGAGATTGTTTTACAGTTGCCTTATAGAGTCAAGGTTAAGATACGAAATTATGTGGCTCTTCGTCATGCGCAAACTTTAAAAGAATATTCCGTCTCCGAAAAAGGGCAATACGTATTTTGGTAAGGATAAACAAAAAGTATTTTGCAGATCTTATTTCCAATCTTACCAAATTTTAACACTGCCCTTAACATACATTTATGAGATATTAATAGTTTTTATACATTGCCGGTGTGGTGGCTCAGTGGATAAGGCTTCGGACTGCGGAGGGCTTGTTCCAAGGTTTGAATCACTGAGACACCTTGGAACAAGCCCTTCAGATCAGTTGGTACTTCACTCGTTGAATAAAGTTCACGCACAGGCCTGTAGGTCAATGAAATAGCGAGTGACGTTCAAAAAAAATAAATAAATAAATAAATTGTATAGATTTGAGTCTACACAAATTATACTGGGGAAAATAGACATAATTACGACTCAAGGCAAAGCCAGTATCACAGAAAGACCACTCAAAGATAGCTTGCCTCTCCCTTCCCAAAACACTAGTCCACAATTATATAATCATCTTTATGTCCGATTCAAACTGCAAACTACGAAGTCAACATTCAAAAGAAATACTATAAGTAGATGGTTTTTACTCAATACATAAGTTCTTAAATCTATAGTTAATAATAAAAGTATTGTTTTTTTTTTTTTAAGAAAGATGTATGATACAGTATATTTCAGTTATATATTTTCATGTTTAAACTGGTAGTATTGTTACTGATTTGACGTTTTTAATTTTTTCATTTTTCATTTCTAAGACGCCAATGATAGAGGTATGGGCGAACATGAGGGATGAATGAGTGTAGATAAACGAGTGTAGTCATTGTTACTCTCTGAGTTCGACTTAGTTCAGAAATGAATATTTATTAATAGCCCAATAGCCAGGGAAACTTTGGAACTTATAGTTTTACGTGGAACCCGAACCACGTAGTGTTGGTCTGATTTTCCACTACCTGACAAATCTGACACTCATTTATCTTCCCAACTCAACTTTTGAACCTTGAATACCATCCAACATAGACACCCAAGACTTTTCTAGTAGTGTCAATGGCAACCATTGAGCGGACGCCATGTCGGTATTAGGAGGACCGAGCAAAGAACCTACCGCCTATAATCTCCACAACACATTGTTCCCAAGCAGATGGATTACAGCACTGCGCCACCAGTGCCGATTGAAAACTACAAATCAAACATTTTGAATTTTAAGCAACACATTAAGCTTCACTACGATCGGTACTTCACTCTTTGAATAAAGTTCACGCACAGGCTGCAAGCCCATGACGAGAGAAGTTTATTAAAAAAGTAAATAAAAAAAAGAAACATGCAATCTTTATGGATAGGTTTCCATGGTCGTCACTATTACTAACAAATTCTAGGTTTTTGGGTTTCAACCACGTCACTCGGCTATGTACAAACGTTTCCGACGTTTTGGCCACATTACAGTAAGCCATCCTGACGAGACGATCACTGTATCACAGAACTCGACTCTGTCGATACAGTGATACAGTGATCGTCTCGCCCTGAGGATGGCTTACTGTAACGTGGTCGAAACGTCGGCAATATTTGTACATATACCAGTGACGCGGTCGAACACCGAAAACCTAGAATTTGTTAGTGAACATGCAATCTGTAATTATGTTCCAATATTGTACAGATAACAAAGTCAAGCCTTCTCACTGACCAAGGGCTGAAGGTAATGGAACCAACTTTGCCTCCATTTGTTAGTGACTAACTTGTACCGACCTTGGATGGTCAACTTGGGTGTAAAGACATTTTCACGAAATTAAGTAACTTCCTAACATCTGTTCAAAATAGCTTTCCACTTGTTCTTTACTTGAAACTTATATATCTCAGCGTGTTTTATTCTGTTTTAGATAGTAAATGTTTATACTTCATTGAAAATTAGTTGCTTTTATAAATGTAAGCTTACTAACTTAACATTTCAAATATTAAATATATAATGAGGAAGACAACGGTTGTTGGACATTAATCATCATTACGTGAAAATGTTTGTTTAGATGTAATTTAGTTTTTAGCACTTGAAAAAGGTTTGGGTTTTACCAAATCAAAACGTCGTTATTGGTATTTTTCACGTAATGATAGCAAATTTCCAACAATCTTTGTCTTCCCTATCTGATACTCCATCATTAATAAATTTCTAAAACAAAACTAAATATATGGTTATTATGTGTTTGATAGCCTGTATTAGAGGTATATGTTAATGTTATAATAATAGTCTGGATAAAAATCAGTATTTTAGTTTTATTCATTGCTAAAGCCTCCTGAGCTGATATATAGAACAAATAATAAGGTTAACTTACCTTTGTCGTCTTCAATGTGTTTTTGTATTATGTTTTTAATGTGACTGTTTTGACAATGTACAATGGATGTGAACATGGAGTTCTTACTCTGAAACCGGTAATCCAACAAATAGGATTTTGTAGCTGAAGACGACAAAGGTACGTTAACCTTATTATTTGTTAGTATTTTAGTGTTCACATTCACATGTAAAGTAATAAAAAATAAACTCATTTTCATGTATATTATAATTTATTTTCCTTCCTATCTGTTATTTTATCAGTATAATTTTTTTACTATTTAAATGGGATTCTCTAATGTGAGGGCAGAATTGTGAAAGTATTTTATTTTGTTTTCTTTACCATCATTTGACATCTAAACACTTCGGTACTTCAGTAAAATACAAACTACTAAACACTTAATAGAATGCTTCAAAATATTAATAAAATATTACAGGGAATATTCCTTGGATTGTGTTCAACATATGGGTTACATGCTGTTATGCCTTTGCATGGTTACAACAAAAATTGATATATAGGCTATGCTGTTAGAGGTTATTTCAGTGATAAAGAACTGACTCACACCCCATTCGTGTTTCGTTAGGTTAAGGGTTAGTTAAGTTAGGTTGTGTTGTGTTAGTTTAAGTTACGTTAGGTAAGGTTAGGTTAGGTAATAATTAAATACGCTAAGAATTCTTCAGATGCTGACATATATTATATATACTTCATCAAACATGATTTGTTTAAAAAAGATCCAACATGATTTTCTTATTTATATTAAAAGTAGCGTTAACGTACGTTAAAATATTTAAGAAGAAGTACATTTTTATTTTGTTAGTCTTAATAATTTATTTGTCAACTTTGGTGACTCAATAGTTGTAAATAATATAAAACATCTAATTGTGCTAATTTAAAAATTAAAAGAAATATTAATAATTAAAGTAAGTCAAAATAATTAAAAAGTGAATTTTTATTTTATTAGTTTTAAAGGTTTATTTGCTCACTCCAGATTTGTAAATATTACACAATTTTTTTAACTTCTCTCACCAGATCACAAGGGCTGGCAGGCCTGTACGTGAACTTTATTCTACGAATGAAGCACCGACCGTTAGCTCATTGGGGGATTCGAACCTTGGACCATTCCATCGGCAGTCTGATGCCTTAGCCACTGAGCCACCACGCCGACAAACATAATCAAACATTGTGTTGATGATACATGTTTTTTTTTTTTTTTTTTTTTTTTTTTTTTTTTAATAATCACCGCTTTTAGTATATTAAAATAACCCCCCCTCATAGACGTAATCCCACTATATTCACGTACGGTTGTGATGTATAGTGGGATGGCTAACCGAGCATGTAAGGGTGTTCCTCAGAGATAAGGCAGTGTTTAAGGACGGTCAGCCAACCAATGAATATTAATATTGCCCTTTCCATAGTCAACATTGGCTCCAGTATTCATTACCCATATGTAGTATATACGTGGATGGCACGAACCCCGGAGTACAAGTGGGTGACGTCAGCGAGTCGTTGTCACGTAAAGTTACCGTCATTATGTTAACTAATACCTAGGGATGGCACGATACATCGATGAAACGGAAATATTTATAAATCTGTTTCAATATATCGATATATATTTATCGATTTTTTTCGATATTATCAGATATATCGTAAATTTTGTCCGATATATCATATCACTAAATATTAACATTATTATCTCTACTTAAAATCATATAATTCGAAAAAAGCGTATTTAAATGGCCTCTTATGCGTACAAAACATGCATTGAAAAAAGTAACTTAATTTTATTATTATTATTTTTGTATGTGAGTTTAACGCAGTAAAGTGTAGTTTATTGTAGACGATGTAAATGAAGTTGTGTGCGAGTTGGCGACGCTAACCCTAGGATGCCTAGCCAGTCACCTTACAAACCACTTGTAATAATATAATAATTAAATGTATAATTATTCTTATTTTAATTTTTGATTCAACCTCAAAGACCACAAATTATTTCATGTAGATAAATGTATTTAATTTTTACATTCAGTAGGCTATTCTAAATAGTGACAGCAAATCATGACTGTATTTTCCTTCGTGACAAGATTTAGTGCACAATTTTAAACAGATAAGTCATTTAAAATTTGATATATCGGTTACTCAATATATATAGATACTTTTTTTCGATATTTTCGTTGTATCGATGTTTAGTTTGCGATATATTGATAATTCGATTTATTGAACAGTTGAAAACATTTTCCATTCCTACTAATATTAGTAATTATTTTAATTTATTATATTAATTCTTTAAGAGCACATCCTGCAATAAAATTAATGATTTAATTAAAATTGATGTACCACTTTATCAATAAATTTCTAACTTTAAGGTTGTCATTTCACGAACCACAAAGTGATCTCTTGAAACATATACAGGGTGTCCAGCTTCAACTGATGTATGTTTTAGAGGATTGTTTGTCAGGTGCCATATAACTTAAATAATGCCATATTTTATGATGTTATAATTTGTAATAATGTTAAATAATGCCATAAAACTTGTGTTCTATTCGCTTTCTGTCTGCGTGTCTGTATGTGTTTTTTTTTTTTTTTTTTTACAAAAACTTAAATATCTCGAAACTTTATGACATGAAATACTGAATTTTCGTATGACAGTTGATCTTCAAAAGACACACTTCATGTAATAAGACTGAATGTCTAAAAGTATTAATTTCAAAATGGCAGTTGTTTAAAAATTTGAAAGTCAAATATATAAAACACTACACATTTTACTCAAAAATGTAAAGACACAATATTTGTCCTAACGTTTTTGAGTAAAATGTGTTGTGTATTTTATATTTGACTGACACTTTTTAACATCCACCATTTTGAAACTAATAATGTAAGACAATATGCCAAATTCAACGTAATGAAAATGTAATAGATCGGTTGATAAATAACAGAGAATACTTATTTTTTCAGACTGAAAGCATTGTTATCTGGGTAAAGTATACCCAAATAACAATGCTTTCAGTCAAGACAAATAAGTTTCCGCTGTTATTTATCAATCAATATTTTTTTTTAATTTTCATAACGTTGAATTTGGCATAGAGGTCCACAAATATTGTGTCTTAAAATGTTTGAGTAAAATGTGTAGTGTTTTTTATATTTGACTTTGAAATGTTTAAACATCCACCATTTTGAAAATAATAATGTTAGACACTCAGCCTTTTTATATGAAATGTGTCTTATTAAATTCAACTTTCATAACAAAATTCTGTATTTTATGTCAAACGATTTTTTGAGATAATCATATTTTTGTAAAAAACACATGCAGACTCACATATTTTGACCTGACAAACAATCGTCCAAAATATTTGACATTCAGAGCTGGACATCTTGTATAGAGTATGTATTATTTATTTATTTATTTATTTTTTTTTTCTAAAATGACAGGCCGATCTCCTCTTTAATTTTTCTCTAGCCATCACTTATATACTAATAACCTGTGTGGGGAGCTTACCAGACAGAGTAAGAGGGAGAACCAGTACAAGTACAAAGTGAATATAACTTATAAAAAGGAACAGCCCAGTCCGGGATTCTACTCAGCCACGAAGGTACGGTCTCTCTCTCTCTCTCTCTCTCTCTCTCTCTCTCTCTCTCTCTCTCTCTCTCTCTCTCTCTCTCTCTCTCTCTCTCTCTCTCTCTCTCTTCTCTCTCTCTCTCTCTCTCTCTCTCTCTCTCTCTCTCTCTCTCTCTCTCTCTCTCTCTCTCTCTCTCTCTCTCTCTCTCTCTCTCTCTCTCTCTCTCTCTCTCTCTCTCTCTCTCTCTCTCTCTCTCTCTCTCTCTCTCTCTCTCTCTCTCTCTCTCTCTCTCTCTCTCTCTCTCTCTCTCTCTCTCTCTCTCTCTCTCTCTCTCTCTCTCTCTCTCTCTCTCTCTCTCTCTCTCTCTCTCTCTCCTCTCTCTCTCTCTCTCTCTCTCTCTCTCTCTCTCTCTCTCTCTCTCTCTCTCTCTCTCTCTCTCTCTCTCTCTCTCTCTCTCTCTCTCTCTCTCTCTCTCTCTCTCTCTCTCTCTCTCTCTCTCTCTCTCTCTCTCTCTCTCTCTCTCTCTCTCTCTCTCTCTCTCTCTCTCTCTCTCTCTCTCTCTCTCTCTCTCTCTCTCTCTCTCTCTCTCTCTCTCTCTCTCTCTCTCTCTCTCTCTCTCTCTCTCTCTCTCTCTCTCTCTCTCTCTCTCTCTCTCTCTCTCTCTCTCTCTCTCTCTCTCTCTCTCTCTCTCTCTCTCTCTCTCTCTCTCTCTCTCTCTCTCTCTCTCTCTCTCTCTCTCTCTCTCTCTCTCTCTCTCTCTCTCTCTCTCTCTCTCTCTCTCTCTCTCTCTCTCTCTCTCTCTCTCTCTCTCTCTCTCTCTCTCTCTCTCTCTCTCTCTCTCTCTCTCTCTCTCTCCTCTCTCTCTCTCTCTCTCTCTCTCTCTCTCTCTCTCTCTCTCTCTCTCTCTCTATATATATATATATATATATATATATATATATATATATATATATATATATAAAACTCAGCTATGGGAGCTCTCTATCTCTAACTCAGCTACGAAGTCCTGACGCCTTAGACCACACGGACTCTGGATCTTCCCTTTACATGAAGCACCACTTCAAATGAGTGTCTGACTCCATGTTGGCCATATCCAAAATCACCTACTCACGGCTGGGAAATCAACAGCCCTTAATAGTAGATATTAAGTTTACCGTCAGTGAACCAAAACATTGTGTTCTATTTCAACTGTGCGGTTCTTGTTTATCAATATAATAATTTGTAGTGTACACTATGATTATTTAAGGTCCAATTTAGTGGATTTTAAGTTGGTATTATAACTTTTTCAATTAAATAACATAAAAAATGACGTGTAGAGTTGCATTCATTTGACCGTAGAAATTTTATAAAAAATACTCAATTTAAAGGAGTTCTCTAAAACAATGTTTTATCTTTTCAAACGACAGTTCAAGTGTTACGATACAACCATTATTACGGACAGAATCGCGGAAATAATATTCTATGTTTTTGAATTTTTTCGTGAAGTAAAACGGTTCCCTTACTTAAAACTTTGTAGTTACTTGTTTTTATAATTTGTTTACTGTTAAATAGTGGAATAAACATGCACTACTGCTTACATTTTCCATGAAAATATGTGTTATTTAGTATTTAAAGGTTCGTATTTTATCAATAGTTTATTTATTTTGTTTACAGATCCTAAGAGTCAGTAAACATCGCAGACAAACTGATTGCCGAGATTAAGGTAAATACTCATAATGTTATGTATATTTTTGGTTATTTTTATATTCAAATCAATATTTACTCATACATATTGTTACTATATATTAGCATGGTTTCTGTTTAAATCTCTTTTTAACAAATTTCATATGTATCTTGTATATTAATAAAATCTTTTCCCGTGCTTTCATTTTATATATCCGATAATAATGTGACCTTTAAGTTATATATATATATATATATATATATATATATATATATATATATATATATATTTAATATTCATAACCATTAAAAATGTAGCTATAAGAAGGATAACATATTAAATAATACTTTTAAATAACACGAATATGTTTTGTTTTAGATTATTAGTCAAATTTGAACTTCAAAAATGTGAAAAAGATTGATTGCTCATGACTGTGCATGGTAGAAACATAATTCTACTAACAATCTTCCCTAGGTAACATTTTGATGGTAAACACTTTTTAAACCACAACAGATTATATTCCCAAAAACGATTTAGTTTTGGAAACTCATTTATATAAATGTAATTAAACATACGTGACTATATGTTTCAGAACTCTCTACCAACCTTTTGAGGTATTGATTCTGGGCTAAGAGTGAATCTAAATGTCACATTTAAATCGTCCGAAAGTCCTCAGTTACTAACAGAGCCGCAATTTATTTTAATTACGTTTTTCTCAAAAACCGTAAAACGTAAAACTTTGAAATTTGGTATACACCTTAATAATAGCAAGGCCAACTTACGAAAACAGTTTCAAAATGTTCTAAAGTAGGAATTCAAAATGGCGGCCATCCAACATTTTCAAATAAGAACAAATTTTAAGACTATTTAAAAAAAATCTAAAGATATCCTTTTTTTTACATCACATTTTGTATTGCGAGGCAGATGGCGCAGCCAAAACAACAATGTGAGAATCGCCTAACCCCTAAAAATGATTTTAAAAATTAATTATTTAAATGCGCCATCTGCGTCACACCACAAAAAGTGTCATACCTCGTTTATTTTCTATTCGATCTAAATAAATAGGATACTGTTAAAAACATTTTTTAAAATCAATTATTTTAGTAATAGTGTTATTTTAAAAGTTGTTCTTTTTTTGAAAATTTTTATGGCCACCATTTTGAATTCCTAATTTAGAAAATTTTGAAATTGTTTTCGTTAGTTGGCCTTACTATTATTAAGGTGTATACCAAATTTCAAAATTTTACGTTTTACGGTTTTTGAGAAAAAAATTATTTTTGAAAAAAACCTCATGGTGGCTCTGTGAGTAACTGAGGACTTTCCTTCCAATGGTTTAAATGTGATTTTTAGATTCGATTTTGGTCCAGAATCAATACCTCAAAAGGTTGGTAGAGAGCTCTGAAACACCCTGCATAGATATCTTATATAGATATAAGATACACATACATGATTACGCATGATGTATTTAGTAAATTTATTGATAAAGATTTCAATCTATATCAAATATATTAACTAGACTTAAGTTCCTGTACTAATATTGAGGTAGGGTTAAGAAAAACAAACGCTGAAAACTGTACAATGTTTTTCCACTGCTTACTATATGGTTTCTTCTCCTTCCTATAATCTGTATTATTGTATGTGTATAAATATATAGTAGTGTGTGCAAAAATTATTAAAATAACCCCACTCGTAATTTTCAAGTCGACTTTAGGGAAAAATATCAAAATGGCCA
Source organism: Stictocephala bisonia (assembly GCA_035578905.1). Taxonomy (NCBI): domain Eukaryota; kingdom Metazoa; phylum Arthropoda; class Insecta; order Hemiptera; family Membracidae; genus Stictocephala; species Stictocephala bisonia. The sequence goes on along the minus strand of JAQJVL010000646.1, from coordinate 335,448 downwards.
TTTTCATCAAGCGAAATCAAAAGAACAATGGCAAAGAATCTTTAAAAAAAAAATAAATAAATAAATAAAATTAAATTAAAGCATATGCTGTCAATTATTGATATGTACCTAGTGATTACTATGCTGAAAAATAAAAAAATATTTATTGATGCACAAAATGATACAAAAATGGGTAAATAGATGAAAGATATGACGTTGGCCGGAAAGGCCAGTGGTTTGAGGGGAAGCGGAAACCACCGCCAGGAAATGTCAAGTGAATGTTGTAAATTTTGTATTGGGCCACTAGTAAGGTACACTTAACTATGTGGTCTTACTAAGTCAAGTCTACCTCATAACTAATGTTATATTAATGTGTTCTTAGTATTCAAATTGTTATGATAAATACTCATAATTACACACTCATAAATTGAAAAAAATCAGAATAATTATAGTAAAACTCAATAAAATAACGGAGGTTATTTATTTGATATATTATATTTCAGTATTTCAGTAGATCTTAAATTCATGTACTAAATAATGTATTATTTCCAGAGAAATTATATAAATTACCGTCAAATTAAAACACATAACTGAATTTATTTGTAACTAACTTAAGATTGTTTAATTACTCCAATCAACGTATCTGAACGATTTATAACATCTCTTTTTATTTACTTTGATTGCTCAAAATCTTGTTTATTAAATATAAAGTGTATGCTTTGTTGTTTTGCTAAATAATATATTTGTAATAAACTATTCTAAAGCTAAAATATGTTTAATCTGTCTTCGTTCAACAATATGATTAATAAATAATGCAATAATATTAGATATATTAACACATTGTTTTAACGTTTTTAAAAAATATGAGGGATTGTTTTTCTGAGTCATTAGTGCAATGCAGGAAAAAATAGTTACATTGGTTTTATTTTAACTTACAAATATAAAACATGTTGTAGGCCAGTTAGTAAGGAATTCCAATTAAGAATATGTATATTGAAACATATAGTTTATTTATATTTATCTGAACATATATTTTTATCTATTGAATTAAGGCTTAGCCTCAGACACAGAACAAAGAATAAAATAGAATAGACACACGGTAATCTAAGTGAAGCCGGAACTCTTACTAAGATGGCGGCCCCCTCCACTGTCTGATAGACGGAAGTTGAGCGTCAGTTGAATTTTAAAAACTTTTTATGCAACATTGTGACTAGACCTTAGTCTTCCTACCTCCCAAACGCAATTGAGCTACCACAGCTGGTCGGAATAAACTGTTGTGTATACAATATAAATTGTATAAAATGTTTTATTTCAACAGTAGGTTACGTTTTGAGGTTACATCAGCTGCGCCCATCTCACCAAGATGGCGAATGTCGGCTTCAACTGCTACTTCAGGATGGAATGCATAATGCACTACTGTATTCTTTACTTTGTGACCTTTAGAGCGCTCTTACAGAAAATAAGAATAAGGGCTATATATAATAGCTTCTTTGACAACGCCCACGGTAACTAGTTATCGTGACAACGCCCACGGTAACTTGTTATCGTGACAACGCCAACGGTAACTTGTTATCGTGACAACGCCCACGGTAACTAGTTATCGTGACAACGCCCACGGTAACTTGTTATCGTGACAACGCCCACGGTAACTAGTTATCGTGACAACGCCCACGGTAACTAGTTATCGTGACAATGCCAACGGTAACTTGTTATCGTGACAACGCCAACGGTAACTTGTTATCGTGACAACGCCCACGATAACTAGTCATTGTGACAACGCCTATATGTGTTTTGTATTGTTGCCGCGTTTCATTTTTCTAAATTCACCTGTTTTGTAACCTACTAGTTTGGTAATGTGAGTAAACATATGATTGTGGACTTTCGTATTGTTTATATTGTCTTCTATATTTTTATTTCTTATGGTTTATATGGATTCTTCTTATCACATTATTTATATATTTTTCTATTCTGCTATTCTTTTGACTAATTAAAAAACGTCTTTTCAATCGGATTCCTACGTCAACTAGATATTATCGTATCTTAAACGTAGTACACTTTACATAACCGCGTGTCAGAGGTACACTAAAAATACCTTTACGTGCGTGCTAGTCAAGTCGGAACATTCAGTATAAAATATAATAACATAAATCTATAAATCAGAGTGTTGGTGTCCTAACAATATCGCGCTTTACTACGTGTTATAATAAGGTATATGTAATATATTCCAGTTAATAATGAACTTATAGGCCGAGAGAAAATATTTTTAACGATAGTTATGGCTTAATAACGATATAATTATAACAAAAATTTACCGAGTACAAGTAAAATTACTTTTACTAAATAAGATGACTTGGGTAGACCTGCAGTATATGTACAGTAATAGGACCTTGCAGCGTTGTTACAAAGGAATACGCGTTTGTTTATGTAAAGGATAGTACAGGATTCCCTCGTCGATCAGCGAAATGTGTTAATTTCAAATTAAAGTATACACAAGTTTTATTCTTATTTACTTTTTAATTCTTTAGACGTCGACCAGCAAGATATGGGCGAATATGGATTTCGAATGAGTGTAGATGAGTGAACGGAATCATTGTTACAAACTAAGACCGACTATCTCCACCCGTAGCACTTATGCAAAATGAATGTACAACAAAGTGAATAAAACTTAATTGCATAATTTAAATATATTATAGGCCTAGTATTACTGTGCATAAAGTTAGAAAAACTATTTATTCAAATACATTGTAAATCAGGTAAATACAGGTTTATTATTTCAGACCGAGAGGAAAAAAGCAGATAGTGACATTAACAAATAATAAACACGTTAAAAAGTTAGAACTAACTAGTATATATTATGAATGTAACCAAATACCGATAAAAATCGAATATAGTATATAGTTACAAATATCACTTCAAGCATTGCCATGGATCACGGTACTCCTAAAATAAAAAAAACTTCTAAATTTGTAAAAGGGTGTAATGTATTAACATTACATTTATGTGTGGATATAAAACAACATAATGCAATAGGAATACAAGACATAAGACAAACACAGATGTAACTCAAATATTATGCACGCGAATCAATATCACATCAACCGATGTTATGAAGCGGAAAGCAGGAATATTTCATAGATTCACATATTGCAAGACAGGCAATAAAGATTATTTCTCTATTATTCTATGCCAAAAAGTTTATGGGTTACAATTTTTAAAAATAATTACGGATATTATACAGCATTTTCTTGAAAAATGTGTTTAATATTATCCAATAAGATTAATGAAAATATCAGTAGTATTGGGTGACTACTAGGAATTTTAGATGTCTTTTTTCTCGTTAAGTTTAAAATACATCTAAAGCTAAAAATACCTGCAAAGTTAAAAATTGTATTAACTGTTTACTATCTAAACAGTAAAAGTTACCCTCCCGTCCAGTCTTACACATGCAGTGGCACACTAGATAGTACGCCTTTAATTAATAGCCGAATGCCGAATGAACAGCTGGTGGTTATTTATAAAATGGTGGTTAAAAAATTATTTGTTTTATTTACTATGACCGTTGATTTTACAGAAACACAGGAAATCAGTTCTGTCCAATATGTATTGTCTCTAAATACCAGCTTTTTGAGGTCCAGTTGTGGAGCGCTAGTGTAGTCTCAGCTGTAGTAGCAGGCGTCAATAGCAAATTTCCGGCACAAACGTTCCTATTAAATGAGATATTGTAATTAATAATATAGTATAGTGAAGACTTTGAATAAAATAGCAATAGTTTGTGCAGTTAGTTGTTGTTATTCAATTCTAGATGTCACTTTGATGTGATTAACACTTACAGCAAACCCAACAGCATCAGGCCTGATAATAGCAAAACAATATATATGCTACGTTTTAATAGTGCATGATTGTTTTTGCAAACGTTTGTTCTCACCAAAGGTGCAAAACAGTTGCATTCCTTAGGTAAAAGCTCAAGAGCAAATTGTTATAATATAGCTCTTGGTATTCGAGACGCAAAAGTAAACACAGCATTGAAATGGAAGGAATCGCACTGCAGACGTCAGATAACGGCAACTCTGTAAGGGTTTGTTTTGTTCAACCTGCTGGAAACAAGAAGCGGGAGGTGATAAGAATGATAATGTTCTGTTTCGCTGTTTCATTCGCCTTTAAAAATAAACTTGGGATTCTGTGCTTAGTAGCTTTGTACGTAAAATGCTGTTTTCGATTATTGGGAAGATTTAAATTTTAAAGCTGCGAGTTCAATATGGTGGAATTTTCTCTCCCAGTTTTGGTTATGAAGGAACTATAAAATCGTTTAGTTTTACTATTAACTGTTGGCTGTATCTAATTAAGTTGTTTTTGGCGAGTTAATTAAAGGTATTATTACATTTGTTTTACTGTAGGCGAAAACTTGGTTAGATGTAAAGGGAGTTACATAGAATGTGTGCTGGCTGTTAATTTTTGGATTCTACTCCTAATTTAAAATAATACATAGATAATTTTTTTAAACTTCCGCTTCCGTCTTTTTGTTTTTTTATTAAAAATATGACAACAATAATAACAATTAAAGGAGGTTTGAGCGATTAACATAAATGTTGCAAACTTCTCAAAATGATCATTACTTAAAAGGAAAAAAATATACGCCATTGATTACAGTGTTTATCGACCTTGAACCACATAAAAAGAGTGAAATGGCACTCAAACAAGTTAAATAAGCAAAAGGTATGAAATATACAAAAAGGTAACCATTCGTTTATTCTCTGTCACGTGTTTTAATACTTTACGGCCACTGGGTTAATGGGCTGGCTTATCAGCACCGACCTGTAGTGTCTTGCCGGGAGAGTTATTGTAGCAAGTGTTTGGGTGTATTGTTATATTTTGTTTATACTTACCCTCTTTTAGAGTTGTTATTTTCACATATAACCGACGGATCTTTTCCGTTAGTTCACTACTATTTAATAAATATTATATTGCTCTAAAAACTTTTCGGTAATCATTTTTAAGTCCACTGTGGTATTCCTTATCCGCTAGGAATACGATATCACTGTCCTTACTTATCGCTTTCCTAGACCGTACACACGGAGAGCGCATTCGGCGGTAAATCAATCATTGGATTTACCAGTATTTAGCCAACTTTAGTAGCTACCTAACCTGACCGTATTTGCGATCAAAAAAGTAGTGTTAGTGAAGTGACGGAAAAGGACCTAACCGACTATATACTAGTGATTTTCAAGTATATTTATTCGACTAATAAAATATCTATATACAATCGCTTTAAATACACTGTTCGTATAATTCAGAAGCTGATATTTTTTTATTCATAGTAAAGGCCGATATCGTTCTTCGTCTTACTCTGACCATTCCTATGAACTATAGACCTGTGTGGGGAACTTATTCAGACAGTGTAAAGGGAAGAACGAGTACAGTACAAACTGAGTATTACTGATAAATACTTCCAGCCTAGGCCGGATGTGAACATGCACTCTCTATGAAATAATCCAGGCTCAAAAGTCCAGTTTTATTTGTTTTAAGTAACCCAAATGTTATTTTAAAATGCAACCAAATTCATTGGCAATACTAATTTTAATTGTTAATTTCCACCTGTGTGGTGACTAAATGGCTAAGACTTCGGACTGTAAAGGGCAATGTCCGTTGTTTGAATCCCCATTGAGCTAACGCTCGGTACTTCTTTCGTTGAGTTAAGTTCACGCACAGGCCTACAGGTCCATTTTAATTGGAGTGTGAAGTTTTTTCCTAAAAAATTAAAGATATATTTTAAGTGCCTAAAAGATTATGCATTCATTTACCTTTTCCTACTTATCCTCCTTGATCCTGTGATGTCAGACACACCCCCTCCCCTCAGTGCTTGTCGTCCCCCGGTGATCCTGAGTGCAGGGTGACTTGACTTGTTATGCGGTGCTAACTGGCTTCCTCAGAGACGTTTCATCCTCATTGCTAACTCCCACACCTACTGTGATATTAAATTTTCATTTCGTATTCTTCCCTCTCCGCATTCTCCTGGGCGAGATACAGAGGTTGCAGTTCATTTTTTAATTTGCCTTGCGTTGGTCTGGTGTAATTTAATTCAATGAGGGAGGAAAAACTAACAATAGAAACAGTTATTATTCGCTTAGGTAATTAGGTGTGATAGAGTTCAATACCTACTGGAAGTTTATAAAATATTTAAAAGGTTACGATTGAAAAAAAGAAACATCCGAATAAATACTGTCACATGTATGTGATTTATAGTGAGGTCGTATAATATTTTTATTATTTGTGTGTGTGGAATTCATTTAATCATCAATAGCAATAAAATATTGAAATTTGAACAAATTGTGTAATGATAAGTGTTAATGTAAGAATTTAGAAAAATACTTAAAAAGTAATTTCAATCAAAGTAGGTTACTTTGAACTAGATTTTAAATTATTTAAACCACATAGTTGTGATATGGTACTTTCTTATTAAAAGGGCTACAGTAACGAGTATCGGTGGTTATAATTTAGAAAAAGTATATTAAATTAAACATTAATAGTTGTAAATGGAAACATGACGATAAAGTAACGAAAAAATCTTGAACATCGTAGAGTTATTCAAGTCTGGACTAACAGTAAAACTACCAGAAGGTGGATCTTAAAGGATTTCAACTCAGTCCTCAATTTAATGCTTTTAAATGAATATGGATCTAACATTTGACTGACTATCTAGATAATTAAGAATGTCTAAATAGCAGAGGTAACATCCACAAAAACAGGTATGTGCATTTAGCTAAGGGATAGATAATCAGGAGTCCACATAAGTATACCATACCGTGAAGGATGAGGATGCAAGTATGTCCGTAGTATGTAGGGAGGATCCGTCAAGATAAGTAAGTCAGTGACTTGAAGAGAAGTCCATCGAGGGAAGTGTGTCAGTACGACGATAAGCGGAATGCATCAAGTAAGCTGAGGAAAACTTTGTTGCAAGATAAATGTCAGTGAACCGATCTGAATTCTTATAGTTTAGGGACACAGTGCAAACAATATTTATCGGTAGGCTAGCAGAATCATTTGACGTAGTGTTGTAACCCAGCTACTTGAGGAAAAGGTGCTGTGCAGATTGTAGATAGCAGGTCCTATGATCTGTCCTCTTAATACAGACATGGCGTACGCTCAACGTAGACACAACTAGAGAAGTCTGGGATGTTCATGTTGGGTGGTATTCAGGGGTGGATGTTATGTGGGAAAATAACCGAGTGTCATGCTTGTCAGTTAGCTGCAAATCAGAGCGATACTTTGTGGTTCGGATTCCAGGTAAAGCTGTAGGCTCCTGAGTTACCCTGGCTATTGGACTAATATTAATAAATGGCTCTTTCTAAGTAGCAGTTGACCTTGGTTAGAAACGATTACTACACTCGTTTATGTACACTCGTCACGCCATCGGCCCTCATATTTGCCCATATCTCTAAAGGGAAACGATCGTTTTGAGAAAAGTCTGATTGGTAGTATTAGAATGATTTATACATGAATAGTTACTACCTTGAAGTAGCTCAACGTCAATGTACTTTAAAGTCGCAGAGAGATACTCTATGTCTTCGGTTGGAAAAATATATACTCCATAAATACTGAGGGCACTAAAGGAATATTTTGGAACCTCCACATGAGTTAGCGTAGATTCTCAAGCTACATCTAGTACACGGATCTCCATAAACATTTATAGGACAATCAGCTATTCATTTGTATTTTTATTCATACAAGGATCATCTTACTATGAGTAGTTAGTTTTAGACAACGTATTAGTGATGTTATGTCAAACATAATGGATTAGATATGATAGTTGGTCATTGCTAATTGATTTATGTTTTTGGGCAAAGATGATATTAACTGGATATTTAATTACAAACCGAGATTGTTTCATAATACTGATGGGTGATCATTTTTGATGGTGTTGTTTCTGACGTCAATCATTGATAAACATGCAGACGGATTTCTCACTAAGTGTAAAATGTTGTGTCTCAAATGATCAGCTGTTTTTGTGGTTCATTGTGGAGCGCTAGTGTAGTTCCATGTAAATGTAACGCTAGTTCAAACCAGCTGTGGTAACAGACCTCACTAACTAACGAAATACTGCACAAATATTACTATTACAGTAGGCTAGCCATGGAATATCTTGAGCTGTTGAAACCGTTACTTTTCACATGCTTGATGGTTAAGGGAGGGGAGGGGTACAGCATACGCATGCGTGGCTTTGTACTAGCCTGACATGCAGACGTGGGCTACCGCTGCTGGTCAGCTTATTGGAGAGTGGAGTATCACTGCCTTCTTTTTGTATCGAAAGCGTTTGTTATTGAAAATATAAAGTGCATAATTTTATTTATATTATTATTTATTATGTATCTAATAACTTAGCCACAGATGTTATAATAATTTAAATATTAATTTAATTAGAACTGCTGACTATATTTAAAGAGATTAAATTTAATATTGTTCACAAAGCTATTCACAAGTATGTATTTTTTAATATACAATTAAATTACGGACTGCTTACAATAAAAACTTGAACAGCACTTATTTACTAACATAACCTACATTCTGTAAATTCACTAGTGTTTATTATTTGGTATTCTAAACGATTTTATTTTATTTTTCTCTTTAAATACTAGACAAAATATTGGTAACATAATTAAAGGCCGATAATTTAACATGATAACACATTATAATACCAAGTAATATGATTATAAATGAAAAATAGAAGTGATTAATGAAATGGGAGTTGAGCTATAAAAGGTAATTCATGGGCGTGTTGACCTGATGTAGCATGCTAAACGCTGTTTATTGGTAGAGATACCCCCTCCCCGGCACTGACCATGACGTAAGCTACAGCTCAAGATATTCCGTACATAAGATATCTATTTGTAAGTATAATATAATCGAGGTATACACAATGTATAATGTACATTTAAGTTCTACATTTGGTTTAATACGTTTTAAAAAGCAATACTCTAAAAATTATACGCGCAGTTAGAACGTCGCAGTTTAGTTCTCAACTGAAGTATAAAATCTGCCCTCTTTGAATGTTTGAAGTAATAAGCTCCGGTTTCTAAAGGTGAGAGAATTTTAATTTAGATAAGGCAAGACAAATTGTGTAATTCCACGAGAATGGGGTAACAATTCCTTCATTATGCTAAACTGTCAGAATGAGGGAGTAAAAATGCCGTTGCGGTTCCTCTCCGTTCTCCCAACTCCTTGTGTCACAAGACTTGGGAGAACAGCGCCTTTTGGAGTGTATGTTCTTGTGTTAGATATATTTATAATTAGTAATTTTACTTCGTATTTCAATTTAGTTAAAATAATAACTAAACTGATAACTAAAATATCGTATTACTAGTCAAATAAGGTGTATTTAGTTCAACCTATAACAAGTTCTAATGTAGTGATTAAAAAAATATTATTTTATTTTTCTTGTCCCAAGGGAAAGTACATCGACTAATTTTTATTATAAAATTGGGAAGTAATTAACTCACCGAAAACTAATTTCACCACCTCAATATCGTATTGCATAGCCTATTTAAATAAAATACTATACCCAATCTCATTTCTGTCAAAAAGTTTAATTTTAAAACTTGATGTGGGTTCTCCTGGCAATTATATTTTTATTGAACTAATGAACTGTTTTCAGGCTATACGCCTTAAGATTAATTAAAAAACTAACCTAATCTACACATTGTATGTTAAAAATATCATTCACTATTGAATATTTCTGTCCAGGAAGGAAACATCGAATTACTTTTTCATTCAACCACTACATCACCCTTAGTTACTACTTTAAACATTTTTACTTTCTCTCATATGCGTTAGAGAAAGTATTGTGATCGTAAAAATCCTTCTTTTTCAAGTTGGGCTACAAATACATTTTAGGGTCCCCTGAACTTAAAAAGGTGTTTTTTCGAAAACAAAATTGTCCGTTTGTTTGTCTCTGTGTGTATGTGCAGTTTGCTGGAGACCAAATGGATTGATAAATTTTTATTGAATTTGGTATGTCGGTTTATCTAGCCGATATATTCAAAGGTTTTTTAACTTTTAAAAATTTTAGTATTTTAATTTTTATGGGAAAAACATACAAAAATGGAATTTTCTCAAAAACTGCTCTAACCATTTTGATTAAATTTTCAGGAAAGCTGTCAATTGTAGTTTAAAATATTTTTGTAAAAACCACATGTCTCTAACTTGACTAGTTTTTCAGTCATGGGGAAAAAATATTGGGGAATCAAATTTGTAAGTTTCAAAATTAAAATTTTTTAGTGTTTAATATGAGGGAACGTTTGTGCCAATTCTTTGGAACCATTTATTTTGAAAAGAGAACAGCAAAATATGATAGGAAAATGATAAGAATGTAAGCAAAATGCAGCCGACGCTAACCGTATCTCGTTACTTTGTCGAGTATTATATTACTGGAAGACGGCTCCTCTCTGAGACGAGAAAGGGATCTGTCAGACAAGCTCTAGTAAAATGTATTTAAAATACGCTGAGGAAGGTAACTGTTGCTTCAAAGGCCGTTAAAGTCATGCAGCATTATCTCATTGACTCTATCTCGACAAAGACTACAGAGGGGTCTTAAACAAGATACAAATAATATTTAACCATGTCAAAAATAACTCATTAATATTCAAGCCCTTTGTATGCCATTATTTCTTTGTAACAATAAAAAATTATTAATTAGTTATTTTTTTAATTAATTTTATTCTTTATTGCAAGTTATTGATTAGAAATAAAACTTTTTACGATAAAGTAATCTCAATATATAGAAGAGAAATCCCTCCCTCACACATCACCAAATCTCCTACTTCCAAAAATACTACAAAACTGAAATTTGGTACAAATGTTTGACATAGGCTAAATAGGACATCTAAAGTATTTCCATTCATAATGGGTAGATACAGCCGCTCGCCATTTTTTCCATAAGAACGTCATTGGCATTAATTTAATTTATATCAAACTGCTGATACACAAAAACATAAACATGAAAGTTTGCTAATTTATTTTTCATTGTGAAACGCTTAAGGTCATTTCTACTCCATTTACATCACCCTAAAGTAGATATATAATGTTTTCTAGACTATAACACAGTGTTATCTTAAAGGACGGTAGCAATCTGAGCGTTAATATTGATGTTATGGTTTAGAGAGAACCAAGGATGGAAGGGTAAGCAAGAGTAGAGAACCACCCCGTAGTGAAGTAAGGGATGTCGGCTAGTATTTAATATAAATGAAACTCATTAATCGCTTAAATGAAACTTTATTAGGCCCCTAAGTTGTAATTTAACTGTCACGTGTTATTTTCAAACGTGAGTTTTTAAATTACAGATTACTTGTTTTAATAAATATTAAATAATACATCTTAGTTTCCCATCTATAAAAAAACTAGTATTCATTATAAGTCATTGAGTCTGTTCTCCCTGCACCAAGTACAAAGAATAACATAGCTACAACCAATACAAAGTATTCTCAGTAGTTACAACCAGCTTTTTCATCGTAGCCAATCTACAGTGCTAAGACGTCTTCGTTATTTGTATACGGGGTATATGGGGTAGTTACGAAATATTGGGTCAATTAATCATACATCTCGTAGTCTGTACTAACAATTATCTAACAATAATCTATCAGAAAGCAATGTCATAAGAACCGTACAAAACTACGAACCCCCTCTATGTTTGAAAGCCAACTAAATTTTTAAGCTTGATTTATATTGTTCTTATGGGCCTTGGCATTCTGAGCCGAACCCAGTTAAGCTAAATTTAGTTGAACTTAAACTTACGAGGATTCGAACCCATTACACCCTAAACTAAAATCAGGAGTGCTATCTTTAAGACTAGGAAGAAGCTCAAAACTAACTCCATTTAACTCTTAGAAAAGTTAGGAGAAATAAGCCCCAAGGTATTTAAAAAGCCTTTTCAGAAGATTAGAATGCATCAAATTATCCAGCAAAAGTAGTGAGAAATGGCTATTGTTTTAAAATTTAAAACAATTTTTAAAATTAATGCCTTTGAACGTACAATTAGGTTATTTGATTCTTTTATACAAACCCTATATATAGCTTTAAGAGTCTGTAGAGGCTGTCAGCCAGCCTCAGATGTATTGACCCACCTACTCACCCTTACATGTACAGTGATATTGATGAATGTAGCAGGATTTCGTGTTATTTTTCGTCTTTTTTCTCAGATCCAATGAGAATTAGACGTATATTTTACAACCTAAATTTTTTTATCATAACTATGATAGTAATATTAGGACCTTTTTCGTTAATTCACTGCCACTACTTTTTTTATCGCAATTACGGTTAGGTTAGGTGTCTACTAAAGTTGATCACAAACTGGTAAATCCAATGATTGACTTACCGCCGAATGCGCTCTCCGTGTGTAAGTTATGGAAAGCGTTAAGATAAGGCCAGCTATATCGGATTCCTAGTGGATAAGGAATCGGCTAACAGTGGACGTAAAAATGATTGGGGGACAGTTTTTAGAGTAATAGAATATTTACGGTAGTGAATTAACGGAAACAATAAAAAAATTAGTTGTAGTGAATTAAAGGCAAATATTCCAATATGATGATGACACTTACGATTTTATCAGGTGCAATAATCCAAATATATTCTTTGGAGAGATGAAAATGCTCGTATATTGCAACAGCTTGTCCTCTTTGTTTGCTCTTGACATTTAGCAAATAACAACTGTTAAAGTTTACATGTAAAAATATATTTTTTTACTAAAGCTACGGGGATCTTGAACAAAAAGTCAACCACACCTGATGCCTGAAGTGATGGTTGGTGATGGCGTCACTTTGTGTCAGTGAGGGGGGAGGTTGTCAAAGGGGCACGGCGCTTGGCGTACAAAGGAATCAGTGGCCCGCGATAACTGGCAGATAGCTACAAACAACTCTTCACCTCTTGCCAAACACTTCAGTTGTTTCAAGAAGGAAAGTGTATGGTATAATAACTACACAGTAATTGTCTGCCTTTCTTTGATCATACAATTTGTTTTCCGTTAAAACAACAGTGGGTTTTGTATAACATCAACCCATGCTTAAAAGTTTTAAAGTAAAACTTTGTATTGAGGTTTTTTTCACAACTAACCAATTGTGATGTTGTAATGATATCTCTAATTAGTATGGGAACTTTTCATTAAAATATATCACTATTTATCCTCCCTCACACGGACTTTAGTACCAACTCACCTACTTATTGAAAATACAAAGGGAGATTTTTACACAGGATTTTTACATTGCATATGGATGCACGCAAATAGGTTTTAAAATTGTCTGATTGACATTAGTTTGTTATCTCTAAATATAAAAGGCAAAACCCTCACTCACTCATCACTGATTCTCCAACTTCCCATGCAGGTAGAGTAGAGCTGAAATTTTGTACAATGTTTCTTTAAGACCTCTTAAATAGGAAAACTAAAGTATTTTGATCTTGATAAAATACTCTTAAGGAGTAGAAACTTCCCCCTTAAACAGTTTTACATAAGTATGACATTGGGTTGATTTCAGTAAATTAATCCCAGCTGTTTTGTAAACAAATGAACGTGGGTAATTGTACGTCGACATTTTATCTTATTGATACAATAATTTCAGTTTAAAATGTAATCACACTTTTCTGTATATTTGTTCTCTATGCAGTTAAGTGTAAAATATATTTGGTATATTTACAATATTGAGATTACCGTGTTGAAATTTCAATAAAGCAGAATTATAGAGTTTCCAAAACCATCCAACTTTGTTGTCCAGAAGAATGGCAGCGGGTTGAGATTTTATATTGACGTGATGGTTTAGAGGGAACCACGGGGAGGGGTAAGCAAGCGCAGAGAATAACCCCGTAGCAAAAAATAAATAAAATTGTATAATTTAGAAAAAATCTGTAAGTTTACATTTTGAGAGCGCAATGTAAGGAAATTGTGCCTGAGACATTGGAATTCGGGTTTCTTTGTATGTTTAGCTAGGTCCCATGAGCATGGCTGTATTGAAATAAGTTTTGACATATTTTGATTTAAATCGGATTTTAACCTATATAACTAAGGTATAGAGTCTATGAAAATATGTAAGTCTACTTTTAGAGGGCGCAAAGTAGGGTAAGTGAGTCTGTATTGCATAATTATTACTCTTTCCTTACGATATTTAGTTTTTATTCCTCGAAGTAGAATTCATTTTGCTTTGGTTATACAAACAAAATGAAAGTTAATTAGCTTCTCCTAACAAAAACATCGCATTGAAGATACTATTCCGATCTAAATAAAATGGAATGACAGAGACATATTAAAAATACGAAATCTATATTTTAAGTAAGAACAAAAACGCATTGGAACCAACGCCAAGCAATAAACCTCAGCTTTATTTTCTCAGGAGTATACATAAAACTGTACTAAACCTGCATAATACAAACCCGTGGCCCTATCGCACCTCTTGAAATTGAAGAAACACAATTCTTGAGTTCTGCTGGAGTACGAGAGGAATAATAAAAGACGAAAGGGTTGTTTTAAAGCTCCCTTAACAAATCCTATTAAAGCATTTAAGACAGTCACACAGCAAGTCCATGACGATTGTATCACTTTAATAAACTCTTTGTAAGTCTTAAGTAATCTTCAGGGATTTAATTCACTTGTTAGCTTTTCTTTTGAATGATTATTCTTGTTTATTTTTTCAATCCTGAGATTTTCTGTTACACTATGACTTGTCTCTCTTGATTATATTACTCGTTGATGATTAAATGGTTTTTTAAGCATTTTCACACGCAATTTTTTCTGAATAAATAAGTATACGTTTCACAAAACCATTTTTTAATAAATATTCTGAATAACATTTCTGAAATATTCTTATGTAAATACAGGAACAATTTTTAAAACTATATGTTAGATATTGTCCGTTGTTTGTTAGCATTGGATTGCTCATGATTGGTAGACAATATCTGGAGATTTCCAATGTTTCCAGCGTTTAAGGACAATATTTACCTCTAAATATTGTCTACCAATCAATTTTGCCCATTATTTTGTAACCGAATGGTAACATCGTTATGACATTATTGAAATAATTAAAATAGGAAAGTAACGAGTGATATATTTCCAGATTAAATTTTTTGAGAATTGTCAAAAACTCTTCTTCTTGGATTACGAAACTTCTATTAAAATAGTATAATAAAAGTGTAACTTTTTAAAAAAATAAGAGGGTTA
Organism: Stictocephala bisonia; assembly: GCA_035578905.1. Lineage (NCBI taxonomy): Eukaryota > Metazoa > Arthropoda > Insecta > Hemiptera > Membracidae > Stictocephala > Stictocephala bisonia. The sequence goes on along the minus strand of JAQJVL010000646.1, from coordinate 320,282 downwards.
ATCTTGTATTTTACCTTACTCTTCCTGTTTACCTTAGGTATTTACTAATCATAGGTACGAGGAATTTATAACACTTAGTAGTACAAGGTGAATATAACTGATAAAAACTATCAGTCAAGGCCAGGATTAAAACCTATGCCAACTCTAACTCAACTACAAAGTCCTGATGATAGACCACTCGGCCACTGGCTCTCCCAAATAAATACCCTCTTTTTACTCCTACATCTTAATTCTAAAATTTTAATTTTGTTTTTAGGGACATATGTATTATAAAATTACCAATAGTTTTGTACGTACAAATATTTTAATAACACATATGTGTTAGGATCCCTATGCGACTTCCATGGGGATCATATAAAGGTTATTCGATCATTTATTTAATACGAAAATCTGGGCTTTTATTCGGACATGGACCTGGAGTGTTTTATATAAGGTTCTTAAGTGCTTTATTGACATTTGAGGATATTCAATCACAAATAAGTATTTTCTCACAATCATAATTCTGATAGCTAAAAATTCCTGATGACCTAAAGAGAAATATTCAACTAGGATCTGACATATCCTCCAACATTAATAACTTGCGACATAATCCACCTTGCAATATTCCTCAAGTTCCAACATTCCATGCCGATAGTTCAAAGTAAATGTTATCCTGATAGTTTAAGCAACGTAAAAGGATTTAGTATGAATAGTTAGTAATAATTACGCACCTCCCCCCACCAACTTCATTACATAATAATGAATGGTGTACTGTTGCAGGGCATAATGAAGATGAGTAAGGTGGGCAACCAGACTAACTCCCAGGACCCCCAGGCCGTCAATTCCCGGGTGTTTGTCGGGAACCTCAATACCTTCCAGTGCAGCAAGACGGATGTTGAGAGGATGTTTCAGCGGTACGGCAGACTGGCAGGTTAGTGCCATTTCAAATAGTTTGATCGCTTTTTGCGTTGGCATTGTTGTTACTTTGAATTTCAAAAGATGGAATTCTTTTATAGTCCATGCAATCAAGAAAAAAGCTGCATTAAAAAGTCAACTTGTTGTATTTCTCCATTGTGAAAAGAGCTTTTATTACTCACGCATTAGTCATTAGTCAAATTTGGAATATTACGGTATTATAAAAAAATTAAATGAAGGTTGAACTATATTACGTCCTACTCTACCTACACCCTTTGGTGTGGTTTGACTTAATATTATGTAATGGATATTTAATATTACGTTATGGATACTTAATATTACGTTATGGATACTTAATATTACGTAATGGATATTTAATATTACGTAATGGATACTTAATATTACGTAGTGGATACTTAATATTACGTAATGGATAATTAATATTACGTAATTTATATTTAATATTACGTAATTTATACTTAATATTACGTAATTTATACTTAATACTACGTAATTTATACTTAATATTACGTAAATTATACTTAATATTACGTAATGGATAATTATTATTACGTAATGGATATTTAATATTACGTAATGAATACTTAATGTTACGTAATTTATACTTAATATTACGTAATTTATACTTAATATTACGTAAATTATACTTAATATTACGTAATTGATATTTAATATTACGTAATTTATACTTAATACTACGTAATTTATACTTAATATTACGTAATTTATACTTAATACTACGTAATTTATACTTAATATTACGTAAATTATACTTAATATTACGTAATGGATAATTATTATTACGTAAGGGATATTTAATATTACGTAATGAATACTTAATGTTACGTAATTTATACTTAATATTACGTAAATTATACTTAATATTACGTAATGGATAATTATTATTACGTAATGGATATTTAATATTACGTAATGAATACTTAATGTTACGTAAATTATACTTAATATTACGTAATTGATACTTAATATTACGTAATGGATAGATAATATTACGTAATGGATACTTAATTTACGTAATGGATACTTAATATTACGTAATGGATACTTAATATTACGTAATAATACTGTACTTACGTATACAGGACGAGAGTGGATGGGTTTTATGGCTGAGGTTCTCCATTGTGTGGACATATAACCTTTTTAAGATAATATGTTCAGATATTTCAATATTTTTTAGAATTCATATGTATGAGTCATTAATAAATATGACAGGTGGGTCCGTTATGTAATACTATGGTAGTGAATAGAGTGAGTGAATATGTGATATACATTCATTGTTCATAAATTTAAATAAAATAAAACTTCACTTAAGATATATTTACTTAAGAAAAAATTCTTTCTTCTATCGTTATAGAAGTAGAAAATAACTGTCTTCGTTTTACTCTCATTTAAAAAAAAGACAAAAGTCTTTTGTTAGTAAAAATATTGTTATTGTTAGTAAAAATATTAAAAAATAGCAATTTATTAATTTAAACTTGACAATATCAAGACTCTTATAAAGTGAACAGTCTACATTTAATGATCTTTTCATCATAACTTATCCAAAGATCATCTTAAAAAGTATATATATATGACGATAAATTGTTGTTTTAGTAAAACGATTGTCTTAGTAAAACGATATGAAATAGATCTGGATAAATGTCTTTGCAAGAATCTATGTTCAATACGTGTTTAACAGATCCGTCTCGGAACATACGTGACTATAGAGAGTCCTTTGTGTTGTAATCACTGCCAGCGATCACACGCCTCTATTCTCTCACCAATTACTAAATCACTGTCGCCGTAGGTCTTACCTAAAACCGATTAACTGTGCAGCCAAAACACACACACACTCACCGAAATACAGGTCTCCGATTGACGAGTGCTCTGCCAAACCCCGCTGGCGCCCTCCCAACCCGAGAGATAAGAGGTTTGGGTGAAAACAGATACAAGACCAACAGGGTAACCTGCTGAGTGTTGTTGGCAGCCCTGCTTCCCTACATCCGCCGGAAATGTGTGACCCCAGATGTGAATTTTCTACACGCAAAATACTATTTATATATTTTCAATAAATATGTTAAACAGGATTTATAATGCTGTCTTTATACATGTATTCCCAAGATGTTGTTTAAAACCTATTTTGAATTATCTTCTGTTGAAATTTGAACCCCAACAGTATTACGATATTATATTAAATCTTTATAAAAGTGAAATTATAACATTAAAATCCTTCCATTAAAAACTAAAGTCTAATCCATTTCTACATGAATCTGGAGCTTAATATTTTTGTAGACGTAAATTGTTTTGTAGTCTATTGTTTTCACCCTACATCCAAATTAAATTTTTTTATAAATTCAAGTTTAAATTGTCTACAAAAGATTGTAACAACCATTTGTATTATATTTAAGTTATTCAACAAAGTATAGTTTTATAAAAACAATGATATTTTATAGTTTCTGAAACAATTCTAATCGTAATTGATAATCCTCAAAGTTAAACAAAATAGGATGTTTCAACCATCAATTTAAGAATCCTTGTGTAAGTAAGAAAAAAAGTACAGTATTAAGATTAATTGAACCTGAAAGAGGATCTTTGAGGACTTTAGAGGATTTATTAAAAACCATTACATAGCCAGATAAGCTTTTCTGTATTTTACTTTTATGTTTATGTTCTAGAACTATATATAATTAAAAGACTGTACTTAATATGTTATTAAAGGATATTCTATTTTGGAACTGAAGTCCAATCGTCTATTCCAGTTATTTCTATGGTAAAACGTGAACTATATTGACACTATCCCACTTGGAAGAATATAAATAGTTTTTCTTTTAAATACGTCTATTTATTTTTTCAATTAAAACTTCACTCGCCAGTTTACATTGGCCTGAAGGAATATTCGATGAATTTAGTAATGAAGTGAAATACCAAGGTGGGGGATCGAATATTGAAAATTAAACTCCATAGGCAATGAGCCACTACTCTAGTTTCTAGAAGAGGTTAAGGTTATTTCTCTCACAAAATATACCTTGCAGTGAATATTACTTTATTTTAACTCTACTTTACCAATGTGGCTAAAATTCAACTAACCTAGATGTAGATAGAGCCACTCAGCCTTAGGGCTTATTTTACTAACTTACAGTTTACTCTTATTTCTTGTAACTTTTCTTAAGGCCCCACACCTCCTTATTTCTGAAGTTTTCAAAGCAGTTTTTCTTATCGTGCATAAAGAGGTCAGTTGTAAACACGTATGTGTTGATAATTTCCTTCTGTCTCCCCATACTTCCTTCCGTCTCACCATATTTCCTTCCGTCTCCCCATACTTCCTTCCGTCTCCCCATATTTCTTTCCGTATCACCATATTTCCTTCCGTCTCCCCATACTTCCTTCCGTCTCCCCATATTTCCTTCCGTCTCCCCATATTTCCTTCCGTCTCCCCATACTTCCTTCCGTCTCCCCATATTTCCTTCCGTCTCCCCATATTTCCTTCCGTCTCCCCATAGTTCCTTCCGTCTCCCCATACTTCCTTCCGTCTCCCCATATTTCCTTCCGTCTCACCATATTTCCTCCCGTCTCCCCCATACTTCCTTCCATCTCCCCATATTTCCTTCCGTCTCACCATATTTTCTTCCAAATCACCATATGTCCTTCCGTCTCACCATATTTCCTTCCGTCTCACCTTATTTCCTTCCGTCTCACCATATTTCATGTACAAGAGGAACGCAGTCCGAATCTATATCTTAAATAAATTGTAATTTACATTAATGTTAAGTCCATAAACGTACCATTCTCATCCTTAACAGGATTGTTATTAAAGAAATACAAAATATCTTACTACACTAAACGATAAGTGCATGTCTTTTACTAGACAGAGCTAAATTAAAACAAATTTGATTCCAGCTTTTGCAAACTGTCTCTAATTTCGTTTCCCTTAACTCCGTAACTTGACAGAACTGCTGATTAAATGTTACTGTAGCAGTGTTACAAACATTGTAGTATAGCTATGGTTATTGGTTACCCACTGGCATATTCATTGTTAAGACGATAATCCAAGATATGAGAATGAATGAATGATTGTCTTTCAGTTTGTTTAGTCATTAATTATAACTGAGGTCAACCATCGCTTGGAAAAAACCAATTACTGATAGCCATTTACTAGCCAGGGCAACTAAGGGACATACAGCTTTAGATGGAATCCGAACCATGTAATAATGGTCTGATTTTCATCCAACTGGCAAGTCTGGTACTCGGTTCTCTTCACTAAACAGTGTCAGGACCCACAACAAGAACTTCCCAGACTTCTCTAGTCCACGTTGATGGCAACCATTGAGTGGACGCGACGTCAGTATCATAAGTGCTGCACCAAAATCTCAGTTGTCATTCATGATCTTTGTGTGATATAACCTATATACAACAGTAAATTTAGTGTTGTTAATATTGATTAGTTTTCACAGTCTTGTTTTAATTAAGTTTGTGACCTTTTTTACCTTGTAATCATTTCTTTTTACCTTGTATTAAGATAATTCAACGTTCCTTGTGCGGATATTCTATTTAGTTTTGCTTTTCTTAGTTATAAAAATCGTAAAAATATACGTTTTCAAAATTTGTGTTCCTTAAATGCTGGCCTATACTATCTGCTAAATTCTTTATATCTATGCACAGGATGTTACTGACTATATTCTGTTTAGCAAACTCACGGGATTTCTAGTTTCATTACATTATCCTTTGTTTACATCCATCTTAGCTTCTGTATAAACAGTAATCACAGATTATATTAAACTAAAAATATCTTTGTGTTGAAGTTTATTTATGTACTCTCATTTGAACAGATCGTTTCCCATAGCAAAGTATACTAAAATATATTAATTAAAAAATAAATTAAAAAAGTAAATACATTAACTGGTATTGTAATATATTTTTCGACTGTTAATTTGTTAATTTAGTATTAGGAATATACTTTAACACACTGAAAGATATTTTAACTGAACAGTAATTTAAAATAAGTAGTATCATAAACTTGTATAATATTCTATTAATGAATTATAAATTAATTGAGTCATAATTAAGAATACACTTGAATCTCCATATCAACGTTTTCATTTTCCCGGATTGCGTTTGAATTGAAAATAGACGCTCTGCGAAATCCGGTAAATGTTATTCTAAATGCGGAGAAGCAGCTGGCAATGTGTGACTAAGTCGATAAGCCTGTTTTAAGTACCAGGATTTCAGGTTACGGTGGTTAACTTTTCTGGGGGGGGGGAACAATATATTGCCGCATCATAACTGTTTGTAGTTATAGAGATTAAAGATGCTTTCAACGATGCAGCTCTTTACACTTGTGAAATTCCAAATTAGTTTTTCTTATAAACATTTCTCGTACATAAACGTTTATTGAACTCGTTTACTCCCATGACCTAATAATATTCTTTTTATTACAAACAATATGCATTTATTTTAGAAGTATGATATTGAGTATTGAATTGATTTTAAGCTTTGCTTTCTTTCTTACTTTCTTTGGTTTTTTTGTTAAATTTGTTTTGAATTTGATATTTGGTAAAATATTAAATATGATGTTTTGGGACACTTTTAAGTCCTACAACAGTATTAAAAAAAAAATAATAACAAATAAAATAAGAATACAAGACACTCAAACAAATTACTACACTAAGGACTCGCTCCTGTTTTGATTAGTTTAAAGTTTATTTTATTGGAAGTAATATCGTAAAACGATTATATTGTTTTTTCGATATGGTATTTAAATAAATTAAATTAGTTTCTAACGTTTTATTAGTTATATTAAACAGTTTTTTTCTTTACAATATAACTTAACAGTGTCAATTTTCTCATAAAGTGAAAAGTAAGTATGATTGTGTTTTATAATTACTATATTGAAAACCCGACTAACTCCCAAATAATAATGAACGGAACGTATCATTTTCCAGACGAAGAGTGTGAACAAATAAAATATATATTAAGCTACCAAGACATGATAGTTTATCCTCTCTAAAAGTCGTTCGTGACTGACCGTTGTTAAGGTGTGATAGAACTGCCGTGAAACGAGGAGCAAATATTGTGCTTGAATCACCTCAGTAAAAATACCTCGCTGGCACACTTGGGGACCCTTAATTTAGCCCAGCCATTACATGTTTCACCAGATGTGAGAATATTTTTACAAATTGTTTGTCACCGTGGTAGAGACGATTTCAACAATATATTCACTCTTCCTAGTCGTAGATTCCCAGCGACGAGGTTAAGATGTATTAAGAATAAATAACGGACGGATTTCTTATATTTGTGGGGGCTGTAGTTCATTAACACTTGGTTCTAGTGAATAACTTTTAATGATTCGAACAAACTTTCTTTATAAGTCACGAGGTTCAAACAAACTGATACACTTTTGTAGTTAAAATAATAAATAACTAAAATAGTTTTTGTTTATTCGTCTAATCACGGAAAAACTTGTGAATTTATATTTATATTGACACTGTGATTATTCAACGATCAAAGATTATTTGCAACATAGAGTTAGTGGAAAACCTAAAAAAATGGATTTTATTTTGATAAATCTTTAACGGTAAAGTAACAACACCATTTTTCTTAAATTAAACTGAATACTTAAGGATTACCATCAGAAAAAGCTTTATAGTGTACCAACAATATATTAAATATTATATAAAAGATTAACTGGAAAGTTATTTAGATAAACATTTTTTACCCTTAGGTTCCATTTTGATGCACATTATTGTTCCTATTAAAAGTATTTTGAAGTAGAGAGTGTTTTTTATCTTTTTTCTTTCTCTTACTTTAAGGTGCATGGAGCCTGGTTCAAGGGGGTGTATGGATTTTATTAGGGTCGTCTACACAATTTTGTTTAGGGATTGTAAGAGTTTCGTCTGCATCGTTGTAGTAAGGAAGGGGTGGTGATTTTTTATATCCCTGGTTGGAGAGTGTACGAAGATTTACTTCATCATCTCTTTATAGTGAATTAAGGATCGTCAATTTGTGGTGAGAGTATCAGGAATATTTACATAATGAAATAAAATAATAATTACATTTATTTCCATCATAACAAACAAAAACCATTAAATTAACACAGCTCGGAAATGTGTTACAGCTTATAATTACAAGTATAATAAATCAGTGAAAACCAAAAATACAAACAATAAAGGACAAGTGGTGTATTACGAACACATTGTCCTTATTAACAATTAACTTATTGTATTACAAATTAACATTGTCGTTGCTCATTCCTGTTTAAGAGTGTCGAGAATGTCATCTCAGGTAAGGAGAACAGAATCCCTTACATTATCACCCTATACGAAAATCATAAGTCTTATCACTTGTTTTGCGAACGTTCGTCCCTATTTTTTGAATATAAAAGTTACACCAACATTCATTCTCTGACCTAGACCGATTCGTCTACATCATTGGTGCTGTTAACAGTCTTACATGTAGGATGCCTATACAACGTTGTGCGTATCTTGAGGAAATTTTGAACGATTATATGAGTTTAGAATGAGTGTGGATGAGTGTAGGCTGGTTACTAACTGAGTTCGACTGTTTCTGAGAAAGGGCTATTTATTAATAAACCAATAGATAGGGCAAGAAAATTTTCATGGGTTGGGGGGGGCGATAAGAAATTACCTGTATATAAAAAGAGAATGATGATATCTTAGATATTATCACGAGCACAGCTTCAATGAGTTCTATAGGATGGTTTTACTCAGTTTTTTTAACTTCACAACCAATTAAATGCATGATTCAAACTCGAGACATCGCACAACAAAAACTTACTGGATTACACGTAATTGACTCACCCACCCACCCATAGACGTACAGTGTTATTTATACGTAGTGGCCATTAGGTAGGAACATCACGTGATGTGTGAGACAAGTTATTGGAATGTTGAGTAGTGTATGTCATGTGTAGTTGGCGCCATGACTTGTCATTCTTTGCCAAGCCAAGTCAAGTCATACTTTGTGTCACGCTGACTGATGAGGCGAGTAATCTCGGTGGACAAATGTTGGCTAATGACACCTGTTCTGCATGTTGTCTTGTTTTATAATGTCATTGTATGTGTGCAAAATTGTAAGTGTTGGTGTTCTAGACACATTAATAAACACAAAACAAACTTGGTGCGCGCAACAATGTTAGTGTAAATGACTTTCCACGAGACTAGTTTGTACGCTGCTATTTTAGTAAATGCAGATTGTTCTCCTGAAATATGGCAAAAGCATGTGACTTTCAAAAGATGTAGAATTTAATGATAAAAGTATATTTGAATAAATTAGTTTTAATAAATTAATTCTTTATAAAGTAAAAACATTAATTGCCTACCCATCTATCAGTTCTTAAAATACTTTTCTTCAAAACCCTATTTTTCAACATTATCAATATTAGATGTATATTTGTGATAGTTTATTGATTAATTAAGTAAACTTTATACATCACATATTCCTTATAAAATAATTGGAAGATATTAAAAAGTTAAATTATTTTAAAACAAGCTGAATTATGATAATTTTCGTCTATGTTTATCATACTTATTATAATAAATAATGAATTTAAGTCAATGAATATCGAATGTTTTAAAAATATTTTGTTAAATTTTGAAATATATTCTTCACAGATACAGTTTTTCAAAGCTTTGATGTACACTAAGGGTAAAAGTTTTATGTCGAGGAGTAATAACCTTATTGTCTTATAAAAATGCATTTTCTCAAAAAAGACAAGTCGTCATATTGGTTATCAAATTATTAGGTAATAGCCTAGATTTGATTTCCGGTGTGTTGAAAATGTAACTTACTTCTGTGCCACTCTCGTGGTTCATAATTATAAAAAACAAAAGTAGACATGTTTTTTCAGGAGATAGGAACTTGTCTTTTGGATAAATGTAGTTCTATTTTGTGGAAGAGAATAACCCAATGACAATGACTATACAAACATGTTCATCTGTGTGATGAACCCTTTTTCCAGTGTTTACTATAAAGCCATCATATAAGTTACAAAACACATTGGAGACAGATGTGGAAGACTTTACATAATTTGTTTCATTACTCATAAAAACTATTTAAGTTCATTACTCTGTTACAACTTGCTATTTAAAATTTTAAATACGAGTTTACTTAATTGCACTCTTTTAAGAACTCCGGAGTGATAATCCTTAAAAAAAGAAAGTTCTGCCATAAATTTGCCACCTGGAAGTGGTTGAGAGAGAGTGTTGTCTGTCTTTCACAAGCAGTTGTACATACTGGTGGTGTCCCTCAGGTGCATGATAATATCAAACATAATATAAAAATGCCAATATTACATTTCATAAAACATTTATGAAACTAGCTTCGTAAATGAAAGTTTATTCACATAAGTTATATCATGATCTTTCAAATGACGAATTTAAGATTTTGATTTTGAACTGATAACTTTTTGTATTTTCGCCTATTTACTAACATATATTATTAGCATTTATTTTATTATTTCTCAATCTTATACAAATTTAATTAAATAAAAGTGCTTGATTCCTTTTTTGCAATTTAAAAAGAATAGTAGGCTAAGGTTTATGTAGGCTAATATATAAAGTCCAACGAATGAGAAAATTCACTGTTTATACCGTCCTTAGTATACGTAGTTGTACTTTCAATTTCCATTTTATATGGAAAATAAAATAAATATTTGAAATAATATTGTCTTCTACAGTGAAGAATAAGATCAAAGACCGGGTCGTTCATTATGAAACTAATTACAAGTGCAGAAGCGTGCTTTTGCGATTCCTCGCCAATTATTTCACGTCTAGTTGTGCGTTTCTGAACCCTTTACCGTTGAGGGATGTCTTCTTGTTCTCTCAAGTATGTTCGAACAAATAATTTTGAATAAACTGGGCCAAAACGTGTTTAACAGATCCGTCTTAGAATCACTACCAGTGATCACATGCCTCTATTGTCTTATCAATGATTAGAACATGCGTGACTATATAATTTCTTTTGTGTAGTAATCACTGCCAGCGATCACACGCCTCTATTCTCTCGCCAACGATTAGAACGTACGTGACTATGGAAAGTCCTTAGTGTTGTAATCACTTCCAGCGATTACACACACGCCTCTATTCTCTCACCAACCATTAGAATGTACGTGACTATAGAGAGTCCTTTGTGTTGTAATCACTCCTAGCGATCACACACCTCTATTCTCTCACCAATTACTAAATCACTGTCGCCATGGGTCTTACCTAAAACCGATTAAATGTACAGCCAAAACACACACACACTCACCGAAATACAGGTCTCCGATTGACGAGTGCTCTGCCAAACCCCGCTGGCGCCCTCCCAACCCGAGAGATAAGAGGTTTGGATGAAAACAGATACAAGACCAACAGGGTAACCTGCTGAGTGTTGTTGGCAGCCCTGCTTCCCTACATCCGCCGGAAATGTGTGACCCCAGATGTGTTGTTTATACAAACATAATATTACATTGTACATCTTTCGCAACATATGTTTAAGACGTTTAAAATTACTGGTTTTATACACTGTTTTCTAAAATGTCACCTTTTGAACAATGTTAATATATCCAGTTTAAATTTGGACTCTAACAGATTTACGATGTTATTTTACGTCGTTATAAACATTAAATTTTAACCTAAAAATCCTTCCAAAACCATGTATATATTCCGTTTCTACTTTAATCTGAATCGAATGAAACTTAACTTAATGTTTTCTTAATTTAAATAAAATGGTCTTTAAAGCTGTCTCAAATACAATCAGAGGAAATTAGTATTGGTATGGAATCGAAACATTGTTTTATATAATTATTCATGGTATACTACTATGGTATGTATACTATGGTACATGGTATACATACTAAATCCTTCAGATCAAAAACTTCCCCGAATTCCGTGTTGAAAAAAAATATAAGGCACTTGTTGCTAATATTTCTGTAGATTATATCATAGTTATCATCTGGGTTGGTGGTTTGTGTCTTCCAAATGGTATAGGAGATCGTATCATTGGAATAATTTAAAATTAAAATTATAAATTGTCGGTCTTTCGAGTGATCGCAAATATAATGTATAAAGGGAAGGTATTAAAACATATTTGTATGAAAATAATAATCCCTGTGATTATTATAGAGAATAAGTTTTTGCTTTATGTTTTCTTCTATAACGGTAAGTAATAACCTAAGAAATAAAAGAATTTTAAATTGTACGTAATCTTTGTTCTTAATTATGTAATAGAGAATGTTAATAAGTCATTAGAGAAGTTTTTTTAAATATATTTTTTAATATTTCTACGATAATACATTACTGTATAGATTAATTTTACATTCTGTAAAATGTAAAAAAGTCTCATTAAATAATTAGTTTATTTACCAGAGATTGATTTACCTTTAAATAATTTTTTTTTTCATTTAGTAAAATAGACTACAAAATGTTGTGTGCTCATTTGGGTAACATTTAAAACATTTATTTGAAATAAAAGCAACTAAATGTATCACATTATAACGCAACCAGTAAATCTTTCCCAAGTATCATCCAGTGAAATAACCATCGAATGTACTTCGACTCTGTCTTTACCACTAACTTTTAACGGCTTTGCCTGAAACTTTGTTGCAAAGTCTTTAAGCTTTTTCCAAAATCCTAACAATCAACAAGGCGACTTATATTGTGATTTTGGCTGGTAAAAATACCTCTTCACACATTATAAACCGACAATTAAGTTATTTAGATGATAGTTTTTGTAAAAATCTATTTTACACAATTCTTGCTTACTGATTATGATTCGTGATGATATCATAATACTTTCTTATCTCTTATCATTTTATCATAAGATGTCAAGCAGTTATTCTACAAGTTCATTGATATTACAACTCGTTAGGCTCTAAGGATAGTTTATTTTGCTATGCCTGTACCTACATTCAAATGACTTTGCTTTAGACCTCTTTTTAAAGCTAAATATCATATCAGAATATACTAAATGACTTATATTTTTTGTTACTATCCAAACTATAGTTATTATTTATTTAGTAATTATTAGTATTATTTATTATAAGTATTTAGTAAAGATAAATTATTATTTATAATTTAATTATAATGTTGTTGAATCTGTTTCAAAGAATATTTTAATTTAGTTAAAGCAAAAGATAATAATGTTCACACGTTGCTTGTTAGATATAAAAACGTAGATATCATTTCTTGAATGGATCTCATTTAATTGGAGATATAGCATGAGCCGGAAGACATCCCTTACCGATAAAGGGTTCAAAAAGGTACAACTAGACGTGAAATAATTGGCAATGAATCGCAAAAGCACGCTTCTTCACTTATTATTAGTTTCATAATTAACAGTCCTGCCTTTCATCTTATTTTTCACTGGATAAGGAAATATTATTACAAATGTATATTTCAAATGTTCTCTTTGTCTTTATCCAACGTATTTTGAAATAATTATATTCATAACAATGCTAAGGACTAAAGTATCTACAGTGTAAATATTCTCATTACTTGGAAACACCATAACTCATGATTTTTATTTCATTGTTGAATTATGAAACAAACATTTTTGCTATTTATTTACAATTTTATTATCTTGAGGATAATAAAAAAATTTACGGTAAAATAAAGGATTTGCTCTTGCAAAAGGAATAATACAAATAACGACCATCTCACAATTTAACTGCTATCGTCTTTGAAAAATATTGTTAGCACAAACGTGAAATTTATAAATATTTACAAAAGATGTTTTACAAAGGAATTAGTCTTAAATTTTGGATATTGTGTTGCACCTTAAGGACGCAATAATTTTCTTCAATCACCTGTGAACGACAGAACACTTTTGTACCAACCACTTACAGATGAACAAGTTATGACAGAACTCTCCTTTTTTTATTACTGGACTAACAGCTGTATTAGTTATAAGTAACCTCGTATTTTAATAGAAATAATCGTAACATATAGATATTATTTTCTGTTAATGTTTAACATTAATAAACAGGTAGCAACGCCAAGTAGTGTGTGTGAGATACTGTAAATAAATGTAATACTGTTTTTATTCGTTATACATTTAATATACTATTGTTTGTAGTCAAAAGTTACACGACGAGGCTGAAGGCCGAGGTGTATCGAACGCAGCGACGGCGAGGTTGGCACGCGAAGCGTGCAGGGGTGTCTCCTAGTTTTGTATATAATGCTAATATTTAACGTACTTTAACTATTTCTTTTTACTTTCATATGGAAAATATGTAGATGGGAGGGAGAGTTATAACCCAGATACGTGTATTTGTGGGTGAGAGGGTCTTTACTGAGTATATTGCCTTGGGAGAGTGGGAGAGTTGCCGTTTATGATTATTTGTGGGTGAGAGGGTCTTTACTGAGTATATTGCCTTGGGAGAGTGGGAGAGTTGCCGTTTATGATTATTTGTGGGTGGGAGTGTCTTTACTGAGTATATTGCCTTGGGAGAGTGGGAGAGTTGCCGTTTATGATTATTTGTGGATGAGAGGGTCTTTACTGAGTATATTGCCTTGGGAGAGTGGGAGAGTTGCCGTTTATGATTATTTGTGGGTGGGAGTGTCTTTACTGAGTATATTGCCTTGGGAGAGTGGGAGAGTTGCCGTTTATGATTATTTGTGGGTGAGAGGGTCTTTGCTGAATATATTGCCTTGGGAGAGTGGGAGAGTTGCCGTTTTTGATTATTTGTGGGTGGAAGTGACTTTGCTGAATATATTGCCTTGGGAGAGTGGGAGAGTTGCCGTTTTTGATTATTTGTGGGTGGGAGTGTCTTTGCTGAATATATTGCCTTGGGAGAGTGGGAGAGTTGCCGTTTTTGATTATTTGTGGGTGGGAGTGTCTTTGCTGAATATATTGCCTTGGGAGAGTGGGAGAGTTGCCGTTTTTGATTATTTGTAGGTGGGAGTGTCTTTGCTGAATATATTGCCTTGGGAGAGTGGGAGAGTTGCCGTTTTTGATTATTTGTGGGTGGGAGTGTCTTTGCTGAATATATTGCCTTGGGAGAGTGGGAGAGTTGCCGTTTTTGATTATTTGTAGGTGGGAGTGTCTTTGCTGAATATATTGCCTTGGGAGAGTGGGAGAGTTGCCGTTTATGATTATTTGTGGGTGAGAGGGTCTTTACTGAGTATATTGCCTTGGGAGAGTGGGAGAGTTGCCGTTTATGATTATTTGTGGGTGGGAGTGTCTTTACTGAGTATATTGCCTTGGGAGAGTGGGAGAGTTGCCGTTTATGATTATTTGTGGATGAGAGGGTCTTTACTGAGTATATTGCCTTGGGAGAGTGGGAGAGTTGCCGTTTATGATTATTTGTGGGTGGGAGTGTCTTTACTGAGTATATTGCCTTGGGAGAGTGGGAGAGTTGCCGTTTATGATTATTTGTGGGTGAGAGGGTCTTTGCTGAATATATTGCCTTGGGAGAGTGGGAGAGTTGCCGTTTTTGATTATTTGTGGGTGGAAGTGACTTTGCTGAATATATTGCCTTGGGAGAGTGGGAGAGTTGCCGTTTTTGATTATTTGTGGGTGGGAGTGTCTTTGCTGAATATATTGCCTTGGGAGAGTGGGAGAGTTGCCGTTTTTGATTATTTGTGGGTGGGAGTGTCTTTGCTGAATATATTGCCTTGGGAGAGTGGGAGAGTTGCCGTTTTTGATTATTTGTAGGTGGGAGTGTCTTTGCTGAATATATTGCCTTGGGAGAGTGGGAGAGTTGCCGTTTTTGATTATTTGTGGGTGGGAGTGTCTTTGCTGAATATATTGCCTTGGGAGAGTTGCCGTTTATGATTATTTAATTAGTAGAAATTCCTTTACGAATGGCTAAAATAGACTCCATGTTATGTTCAATTACTATATTAATTCATTGTTACGTAACAAATGTATTATTTTAGTTTTGATTAATCATAAAATAGTCTTCAGACTATTACTAAAAGTTCATATCTCATTTGTTAAACTTCAACCGAAGGATACTGTTTACACTTCAAACTTAAAAATAAATTAAATATAAAGCAATCGTTTAAAATTGTGATCTCGTCGATGTTGTAGAATAGTGCATTCGTAAGTAACTAAGAAGGCAGATTTGTAGTAACTGAAATATCAGGCTGTAAACCAGTCTCGTAGAAAGTACTTTAGACTAACATTGTCGCACGCACCAAGGTTATGTTGTGTTTATTAATGTCTCTAGTACACTAACACTTACAATTTTGCACACATACAATGACAGTCTAAAACAAGACAACATGCAGAACAGGTGTCGTAAGCCAACATTTGTCCACCGAGATTACTCGCCTCATCAGTCAGCGTGACACAAAGTAGGGCTTTGGCTTGCCAAAGAATGACAAGTCATGGCGCCAACTACACATGACATACACTACTCAACATTCCAATAACTTGTCTCACGCCACGTGACGTTTCTACACAAGAAGTGTGAATGTTGGTTGTGCAATGCTTTAAGGTTAAACAATGCATACTATACAGGGTGTTTCTTTTAAAACGCAACCCTATTTACAAGTACAGAAAATGAAGGTTTAAGATAATTACAAGTTCTTTGGTTGGTAGATCTGGTTCTTCTTCTTCTTTGGCTATCAGCTGATTTACATTCTTGCATTGTAGTATCAGAGTATTGACAAATATGTACATAATTACTAAAAGCTCTTATCTCATTTGTTGAACTTTAACCGAAGGATAATTTGTACACTTCAAACTCAGAACTAAATGAAATATAAAACAATCGCTTCACTTTATTTGAGTTTCGTACAATGTCATTAAGTTGAGGTTAGGTTTTAAGCAAAGACCAGAGAGTGTTTATTTTGGAGGAGAACAAAATCTTTGTTTTATGTCAAGATGCTTTCGAACAATATTCTGAACCCATTATGTTAACTATACGAACTGTTAATTGAACGTACAGTATTGTGTATATATTCATCAAATTTCAAATCATGGGTTATGTTTTAAAGGAAACACCCTGTATTTAGATACATCATCACCGACCCTTCGAGTTTCTCTTTTAGGAGCATCTCAGATATATCTATTTATTGTACAGACAAAACCACAATGCATTATCTGCATAGCCTCGACATTTACGTGAACCTCCTGAAACTTAAGTGATACAAGTGATGCAGACAAACATGTAGTTCTAATAATGTGTCATATAGCCTGAATGACACACCCTTATACCCGACCATAATTGCATAGTGGTTATTTTCCTCTTTTCCTTTTTAAAAAGGAAAATAGAAATTCATAATTCCTCTCTCACTTAACCAAGAGAATTATGCGAGTTTAACGGCATTCCAAAATATGCTATGGACAAAGCCATACTTTTTACTAGGGACCTTCCCCTTTTCCAGCCAAACGCTACACTGTAGTATTAAGGCCCTCTGTCTATTTACTGAACATTTAAAATTACTCGTGGTAGTCTTATACTCTACCAACAATCATATATATGTAGAAAATCGAATATCGTTTTTATATCGGCAATAATACCACCCGACCCTCCTTGTTATTCTGATAAACTAGACGATATTCACTTATTCTCTAATAAGAAACGGTGTTAACAACCCTTATGATCTCCCGCAGTTCTGACGTTGAAGAATCTCTACTCTTCCCTAGCTAAGAGAACATCGGTGACACTTTTACATTTGCATAATATTTATGAACTCGATAAGACTTAGACTTAATATGTAAGGCGATGGCGTAGTGATTATTTGTCCTCTCTATGCGAGGGAACAGCTGTTCGCTGAACAGCAAGTGACGTCAACAATCCTGATATCTCCCTAGTATGTTATAATCCTAATTCGATATGTATGATGAATAGTACCTGCCTAACCTCACCAGGCAAAAAAATCGTACACGATTCCCTTCCTAACTGCAATGAAGTCGATGACATTGTTGTCATCTTCCTCAAACAGGGAAGACCCTTATGATCTTGAAACCGTATATATAAAGTGGTGAAGAAGAGAAACTTCATGAACTGCTCAGCCAAAGAAAGTCAATTCTATGCCCTTTGCTTTATGTAATGACGTTGACAATATTCTTTTACTTCATAAGTAGGGATGGTAGTAAGGACCCTAATACTCTAACAATAAAGTGGCGATGAAAACGAGCTTAATACCCATCGAACCAGGAGTACGTAGAAAATGCACCACTCTTCCTAACTTGAACGATATTGACTACACTCTTACACTTCGTAAAAGAAATTGCATGATTATAATCCATAAAACATTAATTTTCATTCAAAATAAATGTGTTACTCTTCAATTTATCATTTGTGATATAAAAAAAACATTCTTTTAGGTACATTAACATCTATCAACGTTTTAACTAACGCTATGTTGCCTACGTGGGCAAGAATAGTTCTTAGAGTTAAAAAATGTATTCAAAAACCAGTTCAATGTATTATCACACTTTGATCAACTTATCACAATAAATCACTTTAAATTAACAAGTTTTTATTTAACTATTATTTTAACAGCAACAGTTTATCAGTTTATTTGAACCTCTAACTTAGAAAGAAATGTTGTTCAAACCCTTTAAGGTTATTCACTAGAATCCAGTGTTAATGAACTACTGCCCCCACAAATATAAGAAATACGTCCGTTATTTATCTTAATACCTCTTAACTTCGTCGCTGGGAATCTACGACTAGGAGGAGTGAATATATTGTTGAAATCGTCTCTACCATGGTGACAAACAATTTGTAAAAATATTCTCACATCTGGTGAAACATGTAATGGCTGGTCTAAATTAAGGGTCCCCAAGTGTGCCAGCGAGGTATTTTTACTGAGGTGATTCAAGCACAATATTTGCTCCTCGTTTCACGGCAGTTCTATCACATCTTAACAACGGTCAGTTACGAACGACTTTCGGAGATGTTTTCATAAACTATCATGTCGTGAAAGCTTTACGTCCAATTTTAATTTACTGATCTTATCATCCGGTAAATAGATTGTTAGGGTAAGATTATGACAACAAATAAATTATTGACTATTCTGTTTGTTAGTGTTATGGAGTTAGTCAGGTTTGTTATACAGTAATTATAAGAAATTAGTACAAAATGTGAATTTGTCACTTCATGATACAAAATAAATACCACTGTTGAATTATATTAAACCAGTGTAAATAAAGACGGTATTTTTCAGATAACTATAATAACAAGAGATCAATATAAAATATTAGCTGTGTTTTCTGAAATTCCCACGAATATTTTAAAACTTGATATAAAAATTGGATCATTTCCGTTAATGCACTACCACTACTTTTTCCCCGTTACCTCACTACCGCTTTATAAATATTATATTGCTCTAAAAACTATACCCCACTCATTTTTACGTCCACTGTGGTATTCCTTATCCGCTAGGAATCCGACATCGCTGGCCTTATCTTTTCGATTTCCAAGAACTTACAACTTACTCACGGAGAGCGCATTCTGCAGTAAGTTAATCGTTGGATTTACCAGTTTGTGTTTAACTTTAGTAGAAAGCTGACCTAACCTAACATAGCCTGATATAACCCGATCGTAATTGTGATAAAAAATGTAATGGTAGTGAAGTAATGGAAAAATTAGTGGTAGTGAATAAACGGAAAGGTCCTAAACATTTACTAGTTTCGAACTACTTGAATGTACTTAAATATTTTTATATAACTTCTATGAAAATAAACTTATATTGAATAAAAAGGTTTACTTGTTTAGTACTTTTGTTGTAGGACTTAAAAGTGCCCAAAATATAACAGTTATAATAGTTTATACATACGAAATTTCAAATATGAAATGTAGTATCCAGAAAGAAAACAATGAAAAATATTTTATTTGGTTAAAAAATCAATTTTGATAAAAAATCATAACAGTTATTACTTTAATTCATCACTCATTTGCCATTTTTTCCTTTTATTACCCAAAAATTTATTGATATTTTTCAAAGGTATTATCAGTTAAATCTACTATAATATTTACATCTAAACTTCCACAATTTATCATGGACATAAAATCATAATATTCATATTATTTACAAATAACAAAAAGATGATATCAATTAAGTTATTAAAACGGTATTTTACTAAAATTACTGTTAGATAAAGACATAACCAAATAAATCTAATTTGGTTCTATTATAAGTGATAATATTAAGTCTATGTACTAAATGAGTGTAATAAACATTATGTTTGTTCTTAAGAAAATGTAACTAGGCATTTCACAAGTGTAAATAACTGCATTGTTGAAAGCATAGAGAATCTCTATAGCTACAAACAGTTATGATGCAGCAATACATCCTCCCCCCCCCCAGACAAGTTAACCTGAAATCCTCGTATTTAAAACAGGCTTATCGACTTAGTCACACATTGCCAGCTGCTTCTCCGCATTTAGAATAACATTTACCGGATTTCACAGAGCGTCTATTTTCAATTCAAACTCAATTCGGGAAAACGAAAACATTGGCATGGAGATTTAAGTGTTTCCTAATATTTTAACTACATTTAAATTTAAAGTATCTTTAATTTATATTGAAGTATGTTAAAGTATAATCTTGATCATAACGTAACAAATTATCAGTCGACAAATATAATACTGATAACAGTTCATGTATTTACTTTTTAAAAATATTTTTTACTAACCAATCTTTCTGTGATTTTGTATGGAAAATAATCTGTTCCAATGAGTGTCCTTAAAGATACTCCAATACGAGGAACTTTATAGTTCAATACTGTTTGTAATTTTTAATTATACAGAAGCTAGCTTAATTGTAATGGCTGTAAGCAGAGGATAGTTTATTGCAACTAGAAATCCCACCAGTTTACCAAATAACTACAATAAAGTCTGAAACGTTCTGGGGATGGACGTTATAAAGATCCTTCCAGACAGAAGAGGCTAGCTCTTAAGAGTCTGTAGAGACTGTCGGCCATGTCGGTGTTAAACCCACAAGAACAATGTTATTTGCGAAACCATATTTTTCGTTATTTATTGACAACAAGTTGTGTATGAGGTATCATTTTAAACGTTGTCATATTGCGCATTGGGTTTCCTTTTGATATTTTGAATACATACGCCTAGTTTTGAAAAATAGGTAAATATAATAACTTCAATATAATTTTTTATTTTTTCTATAAAACTAATCAGGAATTGCAAAGCAATCCGAACGTGCAATTTCATTCTTGATAACATTCAATTTGTTTGGAAAAATCCGTTAAAAAAGAACTGTTCAGTTTGGATACACGTGATTTTATGTCCGGTTCTAAAATAACATTGTTCTTATGGGATTAAAATCAACATGGCCGACAGCCTCTGCAGACCCTTAAGGAACACACATTTTCAAAACGCATATTTTGACCAAGAAAAATACAAGATTTGTTTAACCAAGAAAAATACAATGAAATAAACTATCCGTATGAACGACATTAAATTGGGGTAATACAAGAAGAAAATACGCTTAGGTATTAGAAATATTTATGGAAAATTTAGCATTTTTTCACTATTTGGCAATGAATTATTCTTGTATTAAATATGTCACCATTTCATACAAACAAATAACAAAGTAGGTCAAAAATATCTAAATGTGTATCTTTTTTCAGTAATATATCATCGACATAAGTTAGTTGTAAAACCGATATAATTATTTAAATATTTATATGGTTGTTTAATTAAAAGGACATAAGCTATAAAGTAGAAAATATTTTTAACTATATTGTTTCAATGGATGTGTTTGGAATATTTAATTTGAATTCCCAGATAGAAGAATGCCATTTGTGTCAGGTGACTCAATTTCACGCGGTGTGACTTCTCTCAACCAGACATTCCAAGATTCCCAGACCTATTTCGACTGGATAGCAGATTGACAACAGAACTATTTACTATATATACTCTAAACAAACACTATAATGTTTAAATTATCGACATGATTTTATTTAAAGTATATTGATATCGAAAAATGTATCCTCATAGCAAATTTATTTGAATCCAAAAGTTTCTAAAAAACGAGAATTCATTCCATCCAAATCATGTCATACATGATTGGAAACAAATAAGTAAATAAAGAAGGAGGACAATTATTTTCAATGTCCACACAACCATAAATCTAAACTAAAATCAACACCAATCATTGGTCGTATTTGTTCTATTTTATTGCGCTCAAATTTTGAAACATCATAGCTTAAACTATTCGATATATAAGTCATATATACATTTATCTACTTAACTAATATCATTACCTATATATAAAAGTATACTGTCCACTCGTATGGACCCTTGAACCTGGTTTTCTTGTTCGGTGTTGATAGATAGCGCCAGCCTGTTCCTAGCTCTCTCCAATACAAGCTGAAGTGACTAACAGCTGGGCTAATAGTACGCCGTTTAGTCGTCCTAGCACTTGTTTGAAATCAATCAAAGCTAGATAGCAGCACATACAGAGTCTTTAGTAAGTGGAATGCCTTAGACAGTGTTTGTTCCAATAGTCAAACCTATCTAAAAAAGTCCTCGGATTTAGAGACGTGGTGCTTTAAATGATCCACAGTCTTGCTATTTATAACTAAACGCGTTTTGTCTCAAGGTGTATTTATGACATCCAGCTGTTTTTGTCGTCGAATTGTTTTCACTGGCACACGCCTTCGAAACAAATTAAGCTAATTTAAATTACACGTCTTTTTTATTTGTTTCATTCATGCACAATTTGTCGCTTGAACTATGTCCAATTAGCTTGTGGCAAATTAAGTAGGTTTCCTTATCCTGAACTAACCCAGCTGCTAGGTAATAATTAATCCAAAATGTACTCACAGTTGTGGAATAATTGAAACCAATTAAAATGCTGTCAGCATCTTTTGTGTCTGAAGTTGTAGCAGTAATTTGGTGACAGGAACCTACTATAACCAACCTTATATTGTGATATAGTTTCATACTGAATCTTAAATAAAAAAAAAAAAAAATGCCCTATGATAGTTTTGTTTGAATGTCTTCTTCTGGAATAGAGTTATTAGTTCATAAATGAATTGAGAATAACTAAAGAATTCCTTCAAGAATACATCTAGTTTTTGTATAAATATATTTTGTTTCCTTACGTTATGTTCAATTTATCACTATACACCTTATAATCTAAGTGGTAAAATTCTTTACTACTTGCAAAATATAAATTAATTGCCATTGTTTTGTAACACAAACATAGTGTTTACTGTTAGATTACAATAAGTTAGATCGATGAGAATTAAATGCACTTCTCACTGTAGTACAAGAATTTGTTGTATTTTTATCAGCGTTATATATTGTTGACTACTGTAAACTAACGTGTTCCTGACAATCTCCCTTAAGGCACAATGTATAAAGAAGTGAGTATCAGGCTTGTCATTTATACTTTATTTAACAAATATCCCGACTTGACATGAGCGCGCTTAGTGGCATTTCATTGTAGCTCTGACACGCGGTGTTGCCATGAGTACAGAGTACCGATAGACAGTAATTACTTTATACGGTAAAAGGTCACTTGAAGAGTTATTAATTGGTTAAATAACATTATAAAAATAATGCGACATGAAAAATGTATAAAACATAGAAAATAAATATGTAAGACAATAAGAATAGTCTACGATCATAATATATTTACCTAAACTCAAAATCACAATATCACACTTGTAGTTGTAAAACAGGTGTATTTAGAACTGAAATATGTCAACAATGCAGGATTTAAAGGCATTCCTATGATTTCAGCTGACTTAAATCGTCATGCCATTGGTTGTAGCATTCCCAAACTCCTCGTAATTTTAGCATTTGCTGCAAGAGCACTCTGAAGTCAAGTTGGAACATTCAATCACTAAAAAATACCCAAAAATGATTCCACCCTAAGATGTTGGTTTTTTAGTTTTCCTGGCTACTCGACAGTTTATAAATTACTCTTAAAGGAATAGTCGACCTTAGCTAGTAACAATGGCTACACTCGTCCATATACACTTATCATAAAAGTTCAGCTCTCATATCGGCGTCTTAATAATAAAAAATTAAGTTTACCAAAGGTTTTGAGTGACAGTAAGGGAATTTACGCAACACAAATTTAAGTGTCTCTCGATTCCGTTTCACCGTTTCCTGTCCAAACGTGGACCACCGAAGGTGTATTTGCTTCTGCCCAGTTCAGTCGACCGGAATGGCCAGAAACAATGGCAGCTTGTTGGCGAGCTGGGCTATTTACAGTCAATTGTTGACACAATGGCAACACTCCTAGACACAGTCTAGTAAATATTAGCTATTCTGTCGTCTGCGATACAAATAGCAGTTTTCGACGCTTGGGTAGGACAGTAAGCTACGGAGAGTAAACAGAGTAACGCTGGACGAGAGTATGGAAGTGGTTTGGGAGCGCATTTATGAAAAAAGTTGGTGTAAGCCTCAACAAAAGCGTCTCTGTGATGTTAGATATTGCTCTCGGCCCATCGTCATTGGAGGATCATAAAACAGCGCAATTTATTAGCATTTTAATGTGTTTTCTTTTCGATTGATGATTTAAAAATAACTAGAATCTTATTACTATTATTTAAAATATATATCATAAATAATGTTGAACTTTTCAAAGTTTTTATTGCACCAATAATCTCTTTTATAGTTCCTTTAACATATCTCAGTCAATATAAGAGAACAAAATTATAAATTTATGTGGCTCTATTTATTAGTTTTTCAAAACTATCTTCCCTATGAGTTAAGATCAACAAAGTTTGAGTTTAGTAAATTGTTAGCTCTTATATAAATTAAATACAATTTCATTATTAACAATTTAAAATGTATTTTTATATATATGAAGAACAATATCAGTTAAAATGTATGTTGTTTATTCGGTACGTGGAAATGGAAATGTTAATCGTGTTTTAATTTTTTAGGGATAGAAAATATGATATGAAGACGAAAAAAAAGTTGTATTAATACTAATTAATGTTAAACCAAATTTCTTGATGGCATTTATCTTGATGCAAAAATGTAATATAGACTAAGTTTTTGTTATAGTCAAACCATACAACTATATGAGGAATTATACATTTATTCAATTTATTAAATAAATTAGATTTTTTAATGCTTTTCACAATATAGTTATACAAACCATCCTGTTTATTACAGTATTAAACGTCATAATGTATGTTAAAAAGTTGTCACGTCATATTTATTTCTATACAACATTGTTATTCTTTATGGACTTTGATTTTTGTGAAATTTTTATGCCTTAAAATACGCACCAAATGTGTTGGTCTTTTAAATTTAATTAAATAATAATAATAGGATCATTATTTTTGGTCTTCTGTTGTCTCAATCATTACTGTACATCGTAATAATAATACAGAAGAAGTTTTTTTAATGCAACTCCTCCCTTATTCTTGATAATATTTCACAATTGAGGGGTCACAAATTTACCTCTAATTGTAGTTGTGCAATAATGTATCCATTGTTCAATATATTTACCGTGAAGGGTGCCGTTTTTCTGCCATAAAATTAACAAAGAGTGGTTTAACTTACTCGAGACGTAACAGCTCTCAAAATACGTATGGTTTTGTAACAGTATTACACTTATGGTTTTGTAACATGTAAATAATAATAGTTATGCAAAATTAACAGCTGCTATTACATAAATAATTATACTTATGATAATATTTAAAAAGGTTATCTTTCTTAATGTTAGAGAGTAAGTTTGGTTGATTCATTGTAAGTTTTATTTTATTTATAAATATAAAAAAGCGAATAAATATGTCTTTAACTGGACATTCTTTATCGTCACGTTTTCTGGGAAGGTTTTTAAGCATGGTTTTACTCGCATGCGACTCTAGGGCTCTGCTTGACTAGCTTTTGGTTTTTAAATGATAATCTGTTGAGCTATATTATTTACATTTGACTAATCATGAGCTGATTAATAATGTAGATGAAGTGAAAACTTTTCAAATAGGCTAAGGAATAACATTGAGTGTCAACCAGTAATGTTTATAGTCAAAAGTCACATGCCGAGGCTGAAGGTGAGGTATCACGAGCGCAGTAAATGCTGTTACGCAAACCTTGCAGGGGTGTCCTCTACTTTACATGATAATATAATTATTTAAACTACTATATATGCAAACCTGACAGTAGCATTCATTTTATTTATGCCGATGTAATATAAACTGGTTTTTTCATATTTGATCATGATCTTTTAGTTTATTCCAGTGATTACGTTCCAAAAGCGATGTCAACCTTTTTAATCTACTGCATTAGTAATCTGGCGGTGGTTTTGCCTTGTCATAAAAGTACTGGTATTACATTAGACATTTACATTGATCAGTTTTATAAATCTACATTTCCTACTTCCAGAACATTGTTTAGTAAATCAGTTGATGAGGTAGAGTGTCCGATGATAACCACTTTCCTTGTTATCAGATGAGGCACGAACGACGACATGAGTAACTGCCGAGTTTAGAAGCTAACAAGGGTTTACCTGACAAGTTGCTGTTGTGAGATGAGAATCTGGTAGATTTATTTTTTACCTGATACTATCATCCCCAAACCAACGCCAAAAACCAACGCCAATAATAATAATAATATTATAAATAATATCGATAAATGTCAATGATATGAAATAACATTAACAAAGTGTCAAATTATTCCCATGTATGTTTTATGACTAAAAACCTTGCTAGCCTAGTGGTTAGCACTTCTGTTTCATATGCAGAGGTCACGGGTTCAAATCTCGTGATGTACATTTAAAATTTGCTTAAGAGGTTTGGGTTGTTCCTTAGCAAAATTAGTAAACTTAGTAAAAAATTGCCTTCTGCGTATACAACAAATATGTTATTAATCAATAAATATTAGAGAAAAACGTATTGATAAGTGACTTTGGATTTGGTTTTATTTTTTCTTTTTTTTTCACTGGCTACCATAATTCGGTGTTGGGTTTCATACTTTACTATGGAATATGTCGAAGCAGAATAGATATTAGGGTAGGGAAATCACTGTAATTAGCCAGAGAATCCTGTAGCTTTCAGACGTTGCAGTAGCTTTTTAACATCCCCTCTTTTCAATTTCATTTATTTGACGGGTTGTCAGGTAGATGTAATTAAATTACATATTTTTATTATTTATGTTTAAGCTTTTTTACTTTCTTGCATAAGCGTTAGCATAGAGAAAGTATAGTGATCGTCTGAAAAAAAATTTGTTACAAGTTGGTCTAAAAATCAGTGGTTTTTTGAAAAAAAGATTTTGGTGTCTGTCCGTGTGTGTATCTGTCTGTATGTATGTTCGCTGGAGAACAAACGGATGGATAAATTTTACGAAATTTGGTTTGTAGTTGTATTTAGCTAATATCTCCAGACCATTTTTCACTGTTTTGAAATTTTATTCTTTGTATATATATTAAAGGCCAAAAACCTTAAAAAATGGAAATTTCTCAAAAACGGCTCCAACGCTTTTTATTAAATTTTTAGGAAAGATGTAAATTACAATTTAAAATATTTCATTAAAAACCGCATCTCCCTAACTTGACTAGTTTTTGGGTTTTGCAAAACAACATATTTGAGCATCAAACTGGTAATTTTCAAACGTTTGATTTTTTTAGTGTTTAATATAAGGGACAGTTTGTGCTAATTCTTTGGAACCATTTATTACCTTTATAAAACTATTTTTATTTATGAATAACTTGATTTGGCACAATAATTAAACCCCAGCTGATTGTTTCAAGATTATTAAAGACTGGAACAACATTTTTGTACCTATATATAGCCACACACACAACACTTGTGCACACTTCATAATATGGGATCTTACATACCACAAAGTATTCCAATTGTTTGAGTCTTAATGATATATTGTGTCTATTGTAAAAAACAACAATACTTTTTTCTAGGTCTAATCTACACATAGAACTACGCTTTGATGCAATAGGTAAATTTCTCTGTGACGTATAATGAAATGTAAACTTTAACAGGTGAGTTCTTTGTACTTTATATTTTATTTAGACATTGTTAATGGTACGTTTTAAAATGTTTATTAGGCTAGTGGCAGACTCTGAAAGTCATAGGGTATATCCTACAGTTAAACAGTACCACGTTCACAGAAGCTCGGTTATTCGATCTTTTATAGGAAGTAGTGGAAGGGAATAAGGGTGACGTTGTAACTCCCGTAAACCTCCAGTAAGTCAGGTGATGTGCTGCCAGCAGCCGTTGATGATAAGCGGACTTACCGACTCAGTCGTTATCAGATCTAGCACGAACACGCCTTATCACAACCACGGTAACTCAGCCCAACTAACCGCTTGTTCGGTGTAAAACACGGGTTAAGCGACTGATCTACTTATAGCCAGCCAGTTGGAGGAATAATTCCTGCTGATTACTGGAAATAAATAATAAAGAATTTTTGGATAGGTAAAATTATAAACTGACAAGTAAATATTGAAAACATGTTTATTCACATTCAACCATAGATCAGCAGAAAGCAAAATATGAAAATAAGTAAAATAAAATTGTATTTATTGATCATAGTCCAAGAATGTTGAATGGATGGTAGTTTCATTTTTACGATAAGCATGTCAGATATTTTGAAAATTGTTAACATATATTTGTCATGTAAAAATTGGATTTCCATAAGACAATTTTATGTTACCTGTTATTTGGAACATAGTAGCCAATTTTAATATTTTTTAAAACAAAACATTGCTATTCTTCAGTTAATAATGTAATTATTTAGTTTAATTATTATGTGTTTCATTGAAACATGTTGCTAATATTTCTCATTCATAAAGATAATAATTGAAAATGTTACCTTAGATTCTATAGCCTGTGGACTTAGAATTAAATTTCCTTAAAAGAAGGAACATGCCAGATATACGACCTTAGACATTAGTCCTTTAACAAGTCTCAACGTGGGACTATCACAAACACGAACTAGTCAACAATAAAAATCTAATTTCACACATCAACAAACATACAATAGTATATTTCATAACAAGAGTGGAAAGTGGGGTTTTGCATGTTCGAGATCATATGTTTGAAGTGCGAGACTTGTCGAGCACTTCAATTGGTCGAGAACATACAAAACACTTTCACTCGAATTTTGAACGATACTTTTCACTACACTACGGAATAAAAACAGGTGTTGTTGACTAAGGAAAATTTTCTGTTGTAAACAATGTTACTTTCGGTAGTAAACACATAACGAAAACAGCTAAACTCATAGTAGTCTAGTGAAAACATATTTAAGTCACATGTAATAAGGAAAGTTGTTAACGTCTGTTAAAATATTAAGTACTCTCTAGACTTCATATGAACCGAAATAGTTTAGTGATTTTAATGATACCGTATTTCCCAGGTTTTAACTAAAATCACAGCTTTAAAATAGTTTTAAAAATCTTTATATTTTCAAAGCTAAACTCTAAAAATAATTATTGTTCAAGCTACATTATTTAAATGTTTCTAAAATGTTTGGCACTATACATTATTGATCATCCTTGAGAGCTGAAACACTAAGACATGTTTCTGGAATGTACGGCTTGACAGCTGACCGATCTGTCAACATCGTCCGACCGGCAATCGGAGCTTGTGACAGCTGATAGCAGCTGTCTGTACTTACGAGGGGGGAGGGGGTTACAGTGACTAGTCGGTGACCAACTTACCTGCTCACAATTGTTCACCAACAGAGAAAATTAAGTAATGAAGCTTAACGTTTTGCTGGACTAACACAAAAATTATGAATGAGCGTTATATTTAAATTGTACTGCAGATGCTAAAATAATTAGACATAACAAGAAGTTATACGATTAAACTCTAACATACAGAAAACCTTAGCAGACCCGTACAATAAAACCTTATGGTTACCTCATGAAGGATGTTGTGGTAACTTTTTTCTTAGCTGCTTAGATATGAGACACCGACATATTTTTGTGCGTATTTTAAGTTTAATATGAATGATTACATGAGTGTGGATGACCTGTGTAGTCTGATTACTAACTGAGTTCGACTGTTCCTCAGAAAGGGCAATTCACTAATACCACAATAGCCAGGGCGACTAAGGGACCTACAGCTGTACGTGGAATCCGAAGCACGTGGTTTTTGTCTGATTTTCAGCTAATTGACAAACCCGATACTCAGTTCCCTTCCTTACACAACATCCAGACACTGATTATCACCAAAGAAGGACACCTCAGACTTCTTTAGTATTGTCTACGTCGATGGCACCATTGAGCTTTCTTTTACATTGATGAATAATATCAGGATAAACTTGTTGTTCATCTAAACTAAATTTACTTTTCATCTCTGAGTTTTTAACGGAGGTAGATTCGCACTTTGGGATATTAAGTACCATTCTGCAAGCTCGTTTATTACTGGATATATATAATTTAATGTTATAAGATATTAAGTATGTTTGGATAGCTTTATTTCACGTGTAGGCTACTTAAGTTGAAGTGGGCTGTAAAGTCACTTGTAATTTTTTCATCTCAGTTGTGAAGTTATAAGAACTAGTTGGTAAGCTAAAGCAATATCATCCACATATAACTATTTTCTAGACTTTGTAATTGGGATTTCAGCGATATACAAGTTAAATAAAATTGGAGAAAGTACAGACCCCTGTGGCCTCCCATCCTTCAGCTGTCTAAAAGAGTTTTCTTCACATAGAAGAAGCTTTCTCCAAAGAGGTCTTAGATGGTTCGATGGATTGGGCATAGCTTTATGATAGGAGATCACTTAAACTTTTAATTAATGAATATATTATTATGACTTTTAGATATTCATCCAACTATACATCACTGCTTTAAAATTAACAAATGATAGCTGACAACAAACCATACAATTTATATATGTGTGTAGGCTACTTAGGTAGAAAAGTCTCCCTCAATTTGACGTCGCAACGTGTTTTATTGCTCTTAATATTAGTAATTTCAGTGAACTTAGCTGGAGAGTTCCAACGTTATAGTGAGATAACGGCTTCAAGCAACATCGAGCGTGGCTGATCCTGGTGTGGAAGTAGTCACCAACGGTCCCCAGGTTAAGTGTTATAAAGTGCTTCTTAGCTGTAACCTCGCCTGTTAATGACATACTTTAAATTTTCTTTTTTCATTGGTTCTCACACTTACATTTGATAGATGGATAGTGATGTAGTAAATCGTAAATAAAAATTGTAGAATTTAATGTTTTCAGATGGCCATCTTTACAAAAATCAGTACCCAAAGTATAGGGTGTTTCTTTTGAAACACAACCCATGTTTTGAAACAAAAATGACAAACGAAACATATATATATACTCGTATATATATATATAAAACACATTTTATTATTATTAACATTTATTACTACTATTTACATGATAGTAATAACATTTTTTTTAGGTTTGGTGTTCAAATAAACCAGCGTTAACATATATACAACGTTTTGCCCTCTTTAGTAAATTTCTGGATACCTTTTTCATAGTGATTCTTGTTATTCCACTTATTAAATTGTTTATACCTGTAACTTATTAAATCAGCTGGTAGCTAAGGAAGAAGAAGAACCAGGGCTACCAACCTATGAACTTGTAATTATCTTAAACATTCATAGTCTGTACTTGTAAATAGAGTTGCGTTTTAAAAGAAACACCCTGTATAATTTCAAATGCAAGTCAGTGGATGGAGGTTGACCAAGTGTTGTTCCAATCGCAGACGACAATGCGATGAATGGGGCCAATCAGGGAGAAGAGACTCTACATTATTGCGTCATTTGGCATGGGTTAGAGCAGGAGTTAGTTGACGGTCTGGCCGGGCTGTACGGCTGCCAACATTCCGCAGTTTGACACGGGCTAAGAGGTGACTGGAATAGGTCAACCTTTACTTTCTTTCTGATTCGGTACTTTACTTGTTTTGGAGAATTTATGACTCTCAGCTCTTCTATAAGTTCGCTGGAGGTCACGTTTGGTATTTATGGGAAGCTGCACTAGTGATATCAGAGCTAATGGATAGCATTGTTTCCCCTCTTCAGGTGAAATAACTGAAAGGTAACTCATACTTGCACACTTGACTAGCTCAACCTAACCTATAAATACACTAAACTGTACGTACCAATAAAAAAGTATTGTTGGAAAGTAAACGATTCTAAATTATTCTAGTTGTAGTCTATATGTTCTAGAAAAAGATTAAAGTACACGGAATCCTTGCTTTAAAACCTTTCAGACTGCCAATAGTATATATAGTACAACCTCTTTCATCCGAATTTCTGTAATCCGAACGTCCACTAATCCGAACGCCACCACGAGAAAAAAAAAATACATGTACATAATTGAAACAGGAAAATCCAATTTTAATCATTCAAACTTTGAAGTATTCAGTTATTCCTGCACTACCAATAATCTATTTTTCCAGCAAACCACTTGTGATATGTTTAGGTTATATATGTTAGTGTAATATAGCAAATTTTAATTAAATTAATGATATTTTCGTTCAGATTTAGCCTAAGTGACAGGCTTGCACTCGATATAAATCGA
This sequence comes from Stictocephala bisonia, assembly GCA_035578905.1. Lineage (NCBI taxonomy): Eukaryota > Metazoa > Arthropoda > Insecta > Hemiptera > Membracidae > Stictocephala > Stictocephala bisonia. The sequence continues at coordinate 287,969 of JAQJVL010000646.1, read as the reverse complement.
ATAAACAAAACAATCTTTTTCATTGTAAAGCATTTCACTCTTTTCCTTAAACCTTAAGTATGATCTAGTTTAGCCATATTTAAACTTTATGTCAAAGTAACAATATATTATGTAATCCGATTGATTCGATAATCCAGACACCCACCGGTTTTAATTAGTTCGGATTAAAGAGGTTCTACGTATATATTTTCAGAAGATGTTCTTCTTATGGAAGCTTGCAGTTTGTTTGATAGTTAAAAAGTATAATGAGTACAAAAATGCAAAAGTACAAAAAGTCCATGAGATGGTTTATAAAATTACGCCTATATGAAGCGGGGACCACTTAAGGCCAATATATTAAACATTTATTTTAAACAAAAATGATTATATTCCACTGACAAAAATATGAACTATGCTATTGGAACATCAAAGCAACTACACACAGCCCTTATTACACTTATTTAAGAATTTAATATTTTATATTTATTGTAGCCCTAAGCAAAGTCCTAACCTATATAGTCGTTATATAGCTAACATAAATTTTAATAATTGTACTATAGATATTTATTTTATATTAACGATAAATCTTAACATATTAAATCCAAAAGCCAATATACTCACCTATTGCGAAATCTCCGGAACCACTAAAGATATTCTCTTTAAATTTGGAGGGGAGTCAGCTTTTCTATTAAATATACCCACCAAGAAAGGAATTCTACTTTTGTAAGGGGTAGAAAAAAGCCCCCAAACGTTCCTGCCTTTCCATGAGAGTAACATCGGAATTAATTTATTGATTTTTTTCAAACAACTAATACAAAACCCATAAAGATGATCCAAAAGCTTGGGTAATTTGGTTTCAATTGTGAAATGTTTATGGTTATTTCTACTAACTCTGACATGATTGCACAACTTTGCACCTTCGTAAAGAAATTATTATGTTTTCTAGACTATAAAACTTTGTTGTTTAGGAGTAAGGCAGCAGGCTGAGCATTTATGTTGACGTGATGGTTTAGAGAGAACTACGGGTGGAAGGGTTAGTAATTGTAGAGAACCACCCCGTAGTGAAGCAAGGGCTGTCAGCTACATATTTTATGGTCAGTAGCGTAGTTGGATAAAGCTCAGATTCATAAGCTGAAGGTTCTCAGTTCAATCCCAATAAGAGCCATAAAAAATTTTGATAGGGTCAGCTAATAATCAATATCTGTTTTTTTGTCAATGACTCTTTATCAGTTTGTAACAATGACTGTTTGCTCATCTACACTTACTACACTTATTTTAAATGGTTATATGTCCATATTTTCATATCTTGACGATCGGCGTTCTTAAGGATAACTATACAAATGTATATAACATTTAGAATATCCAAGTAATATTATTCTATTACCGTAAAGTGAACAGCATTTTTGAGACAGTAATAGGTTGTTTGGTGACTCAACAGGATTGTCGTGTATTCCAACGCTTATATTAGCTCAAATTTCCACCGAGCTTAGGTTCGACATGGAGCCGAATATTACTTTTTAATCTCTTCCAGGACAAAATGAAAGGATTAAGTTCTCCTTGTCCCTATCCTCTTCATGCCGGTCCAGCACCGCTCCAAGGATTATGTCCTGTTACTTTGCATTAATTTATTTACTTGCGTGGAATTCACTTTAAAAGTTTGTTCATGAATGTAACAGAATAAAATTGTATATTTTATAACTGAGTAATTTACGAGTGAGAGTAACTTCATAAACACTCTTCGTGAAATATATAAATTAAATATTGAATAACTATACTAACATTGTTTTAACATGCTAATAGGTAGAAATACCTGGCTTGTATTTATTATTTAAGCAAAAAGGAAAAATATAGTCCCTTTTGGAAGAATCACACACCACCCACACACAGTACTCTTTCTTGGTTGCACGCAGACACCTATTTCGTAGGAGAATCTTTTCTGGTTGCTCAAACTACCTCACTCAACTCTAATGGGTAACTTACCCAGTTGCCCAAACAACCTCGCCAAACTATTAGGGCAACTTATCTGGTTACCAACACAACCACAACCGAATTTTAAGCATAACTTACTCGGTTGCCCAATCAATCTCACCCATCTCTTAAGGCAACTTATCTGGTTACCAACACAAACACACCCGAGTTTTAAGGGTAACTTACTCGGTTGCCCAATCAATCCAACCCATCTCTTAGGGCAACTTATCTGGTTACCAACACAAACACACCCGAGTTTTAAAGGTAACTTACTCGGTTGCCCAATCAATCTCACCCAACTCTTAGGGCAACTTATCTGCTTGCCAACACAAACTCACCCAACTCTTAAGGGCAACTTTTCTGAGGGCCACACAAGCACCCTTATTTCTCACAGGTAAACTTCTAAGGGCTTAAATGAACACATGCTACTCATCCGGATAATACTTAGCACAGACACACAAGCTTTTTTAGGTTAATTTATCCCCTTTCCCCACACAAATTGGCGTTTAAAACATTTTATTAATCTTTATCTTCGTAAAAACATTTTTTAGTAGACCCAAACCTAAAAAAATTAATGACTTGTACAGAAAGATTTTTTAAAGAAACGTATAAATATTTCTAAAAGTGTTCAAAGATAAATTCACTTGTTTTACGTGGTGAGAAATTAGAACAGGTCAAAGTGAAAACGTTGGTGGCGTGGCGAGACGGAGGGAGGTGACAGACTGCTTGGCGGGAGAATTCAACAGCTGGTAATTGTAAACCAAGAACAGCTGACTGTCATAAATACACCTGGTTCTACAGTTCCACTGTTCCTCCTGGATTAGCCTACTGTATGAAGTTCATAGAGATCGCCAACTGTTATTGAAATGCTCAGAATAGCTACGAAATCCCTTTCTCTTTAGTAAAAATTATTGAGAACATGAAATAATTTTTGGTCTTCAACTTATACCCATGATTTCAAATCAATATTTTTGTATCTGTACATTATATTGAACTTTTGATGAAGTTTGATGAATCCGTATTTACTTCTTCGAAGTTCTAACAACTTTTATAGCATCAATAATTATTGTATATTTTAATATAAAACAATATATACTATCATGATATTTCATTAATCAATTGTTTGATGGTATGAATCTTTAGGTTGTTTATTTATAAAAAATGGTCTGCAAGTACATAACATACATTTTTTAAATGTTTTTTTTATTCAAGATCCTGTATGGGTATCACTGAATCATTGATATTAAACCATCCTTCACTTAAATATTGACATTGTCTAAACATATCTAGCTCTTATGACAATAACTGAGCTATCGTTTGGCATCGTTGAATAAATACTTTATTCGCACAGGACTTCAGGCACATGTGAACTGGCGAGTGAATAAATTTCAAACTTGTCAACAGGAAACTATTGTGTAAAATGGGGAAGCTATTTCCTTAATTATATTTAAATAACTTTAATTAATTAATAGTTGCAATTAATACATTCACTGTGGTTGTTCAGTGGGTAAGGCTTCGGAGAATGTAGTGCAAGTCCCAAGTTCGAGTCCCTAACTGAGCTAACGGTCGATACTCGTTGAATGAAGACCTCATTCCACAAGCCTTGAGGCATATATGAACTGGTGATGAATTATGAAAACAAAATAATAAACAATATAGTAATTTTAGTATTGTTTTGATGCATTATAATACCTGTCTCAATGTTTTTAATCATCTCTAATTTAATCTTCCTGTGACATTGTTAAATTCTTGAACCAGCAACGTAAAAATTTATCAGAAGCTTAACAACTACCTACAGTTTTTTTATCACATCATCATATGGGTTGTAAATTTAACCGCTTCATTATACAATGTTAATATGTTACAAATAAGTACCAAGTACACTGAATTATTAGTAGCCTTATTTTTTTAATCTATATTTATAAAAAAGGATGTTTGTATATATATATATATATGTTTGAAGATTATGCGCTGCCAAACCATCCAACCGATCGCCATGAAACTTTACGATGTTGTCCTGTATACTCCCGAGATGGTTTCTGTGAAGTTTTATGCAGATCCGTCCACAGGGTTCCGCCCCACGGGCTCCTAAAGATCCCATGTTATTCAAATGGAGAATCTGAATTGTTTACAAAAAACATATGACTGTGTGGTTTAATGTAGTTTCACATGCCATAAGCAGATTGAAGTTCTCACAACAACAGTACTGTATATGTTTTGATTTATTGTAGTTCTACATTTCACCTTGAGAGTGTAGCACACACTACTTTTACTTGATCAGGTGATCTGTATTTGGTGTTAACCTTTTTTTCCCGGTAATTAAAATATGTGGTGAAACGTGAAAATAAAAAATAAATAATTATTTTTTTTAGTTTACTTTTTATGACATGCCTCCTAAAAAATCTAATATTGGTAGAAGAAGCAAAAATGCTCGAATTCTTTCAGCTATTAGGTTCTAAATCAAACTCAATATTATGACCGGCGAAGCGGGCGGGTACAGCTAGTTAAACTATCATTCATGCAAAAGGGAGTGTAATTAGTATGAATGAACTATAAATAGTTAAAAATTAAACATTTTTTTGTGTATAATTGGTTACTTTCGTAAAAAACGTATTCAGGAAGACAGAAAATAGTTATTTATTGAGTATTTAGTTACCTAGAATAACTATGAAAAAAAATCATTTTATACAATGGGAAACATAATTGCTTTGCCTTGTTTCATTATCTCAACTTAGTTTAATTTATCTTCTACATAATTTTCAAATCCAATATAAGGTGTGTAGAGTCTTCAGTGTTATTAAAACATTTAACGACATTCGTGAAATCAAAATTACGTCGTTTCGCAAATTTGAACATTTCATTTATCACCATTATCTACTTAAAACATAATTTTGACTTAAATGATTTTTTTACATACTTTGCAGCTTTATTTAAAACAAAATATTGTTTAACAGCATTGTTACCTTGTGCAAATAAGATGATTAGTCAGATATTGATTTTCTAATTTAGAGTGAAAAGTATATATTTTTTTCCTTTCATAATTTTTAATCTTAAATTACACTATCTTGTGAATAGATTAAAATGTTGTATGATATTTTGCTACACTTTGTCATATTACATTACTTATGATTTTTTTCTTTACTGAGTATCCCCCCTCCACTGAGTAAACACACCCCAACACAAAATACGCAAAAGTGAAGGGTGGGTGGAGAGTTGTAAGATTCTCTATGTATGTTGAATAATGTACAGTGACTTAATTTTGCTGTTACTTATCCATAAAATGAATAAATATGGTTATTATTAGTTGGTAGCATTTGTTGTTTCCGAGTTTGCAAGGGTTTACAGAACATTAATTTCTCATTAACTTGTTTGAATTATTAAATGAGTCTTATACCAAACTAATCACAATGAATGAAAATATCTTCCATCCACAAGAAACAATTTTACTATCATTATTATTATTCTCGCTTAATTGGCAGGTTAAAGACGACTCATGCGCAATTTCACTCATATGAACGTGTTCTAAAAATCAAATATCACTATAAAATGCAAATTAGTTTGAAAATTATTGCTTACTTATTTGAGGTTTGACAGCAAATTAAAAGTTGGAGTTTTGTCATTTTTGGTCAGTGGCGCGTGACCGTTCCACCATTACCAAAGTTATTTTATTCGGACTATAGTGGCACAGAGCTGTAACCCAGGTTCTTGGGTACAACGTGTTGAGGAGATTGTAGACTATAGGTTCTACTCTCGGTCCTCTTAATACCAACATGTCATCCGCTCAATGGTTGCTATCGACATGGACATTACTATAGAATATGGGATGTCCATTTTGGATAGTAGTCAAGGTTCAAATTATGTCAAGGAAGAGAACTGAGTATCAGGCTTGTCAGTTAGCTTAAAATCAGACCAACACTACGTGATTCGGATTCCACGTTAAGCTGTAGGTCCCTTAGTGGCCCTGTCTAATGGGCTATTAATAAATAGATTTTCTTGACGACCAGTCGACCTTATTTAGTAAAAATGACTACATTCGCTCATCTACACTCATTCGCACCCCGTATTCGCCCACATCTTGACGATCGGCGTCTTACTGATTAATAATGAATGAAAATATATCAATGGTACAAGTAAGAATTAAATATTTTATTTTAAATTAATTTTATGTCTTTATGTCGATAAAAATATTTGTATTTTGGTCGCGATTATGCGTCTTAGGTTCGTATTAAATAGTTTGTAACGACAAATTTAATAAATTGTATATAAATATAAACCAATTTTGTAATATCAGTATTGCCAATGAGCCTTAGTTATACCCTTGTTTAGTTGGTTTGGGCCACTTGTTTATCCCAATCAACCGTTAGGTAGCAAATTCTGGAGACGGGAAAGTGTGATAATCCCAGTAACGTAGACAGGCGAGCGCCTTTAGCTCCTTGTTTGGTCGGGAATCCCTCTTGGGATAAAATGGGAGCCACCCTTTATCCAGGGATTGTCCTTGCAGTAAGTTCTTATTGGTGGAATTTCAACCGAGTCCTTTTAACGAACACATTTGTTGTGAAAAAGTTCTTCCCTTTTCAACAGTTACGACCTGTAAAATAATAATGATAATAAAATTCAATTTCCATATTTACAAATATATATCAAATATTTCAGTGTTTGGAAATCAAATAACCACGGTTGCAAGTTTTTGGTTAGTACAACTAACTTAAGTAATAGAATAAGAAAAAAAATTAATTAAAAAAACAGTTCAATCTAGATTTTTAAAACCACTAAGCTAAGCTCATTATTGTTAGGAGTTAGAGAGAACTACGTAGTTCACTGGATAGTTCACATGATCTTCCAGGCCTACGAGTGAAGAACCGCCGCCTGATCAGTTAGAGAGAACTACGTAGTTCACTGGATAGTTCACATGATCTTCCAGGCCTACGAGTGAAGAACCGCCGCCTGATCAGTTAGAGAGAACTACGTAGTTCACTGGATAGTTCACATGATCTTCCAGGCCTACGAGTGAAGAACCGCCACCTGCTCAGTTACGACTTCAAACCTTAGACATTGCACTTCGTATTCCGAAGCCTCAGCCAATGAGCCGCCATATTGTGTATATCCGGTTGATAGCACTACATATAAAAATTTTTATGTTACAACCCCGTAAGGAAAAGTAAAAAATTAACAATTCAAATGTATTTAAAAAAAGTAGGTTATGAATTGTCTCCAAAAAAAAACTGTAAAAAAATGCTAAGAAGCTAGTTTAAATAGTGAAGTTAATAAATTATGCCAAAAGTATTATTGTAGAGTATAGGGTGCAAACATTTTATACATTTTATATGATTTTAGCTCATATAAACGCGAAACAAAAATAAATTATTAGCTTCCATTAAAAAGACGTAGTCGCCTACTGTCGCCGCAGAAATTATGTCCACCCGAGTATGAAGGTTGTTTTTTAAGAAAGTAAGAAGCCGATAACAAATTGTTTTCTTTTTTTAACTGTACGTTGTGACATACTCAGTTTAAAAATTTTCTACAAGTTTTATTAATTTTTAACCTAATTGGAAAAAAAAGGTATCGTAATTTGAACTAGTTTTCACTTTATATACTATTTCTAAAAAAAACCCGTTAATTTATCACATTTATATTTTAATACATAGTTGATGGGGATGTTTTCTATAAAACGTTCGCTCATCTACAATCATCACACTCATTCGAAATCCATATTCGACTATATCTTGACGATCGGTGTCTTATGAATAAATAAATAAATAATTTATACAGATTATAGAATTTGAACTTTGCGAGAAATAAAAGTTCTTATCAATATCCTGAAACATTGTTTTCTTGGCTTCTAGAGGTTGTCAAATTAATTACTTAGTTTTTTTGTAATCCTTACAACATGAATAGTTACGATATCAGTTTCATATGTGTAACTATGTTAAGTGATTTAATAGTGATTTAAATCAATTTAGAGTTATTTTTAACTGATTAAAATCTAAGTTAACTGCATTTATTTACACATACGAAAGTAATGTAACCAAACTAAACATTCCATGAAGATTACAACAAGACCAAGTGATAAATTTTACGACGTCCAGAAGCCAAGAAAACAATGTTTCAGGGAATTCATAAGAACGTGTTTTATTTATTAGTGAAAAGCATAACATTGATAAAACTTATATAAAACATTCATATCAACCTTGCATTCAAATCTAAATGGACACTAATGGGTTTCTTAGTAATAATGGTGTAAATTTGATGTACAGTGAAAAATTATTGAAATTCCTGCACTTTTTCTTCAATATAGGATAAAAATTAATTAAATTCGTAAAAAAATTTTAAATTGTATTTTACGTAAGCACAATCAATCAAGGAAAGCGATGGTGTGATTAGATTTGTTGTAGGCTTCTTTGTTTCTTAGAAAACTACCTTCAAACTCGGATGCATCCATTTCATACCACATTCCTTGGTATCTAGGTTTAGTGAGACGCGTCTCACTTGGCATGGTTATGACTGAGCACGTCTTTAAAGAATCCACAGAATGTCATATGGAAAACCAGATTAAATATGTTGTCAAATAGATCTCAGCAAAATACATAATATAGAATGGATCACAATGTAATTAATTTGTATTATTGGATATATTTACTAGTTTTATGTATATTAGCGTATGAAATATTATTATCACATTAAAAGTTGTATTTTTTAACATTTTGTTAAAGTTTAACTTTTGTAAAAGTTCAACTTTTCACAAATTGCTGTATTCTTAGAAGGTTATGTATTTAAAAACTGTGAATTGTTTGGAATGTTCTAACTTTTTCTCAACAGATTTAAAGAAAATATCACTTATATCTTCAGGAGAGATTTATAATTTATTTTCATGCATTATCATAAAAAAATGTATTCACCACAAATGTGTATATCCCTTTACGGAAAACTACATTAATATCATAACTCTAAGCCTGTAACCCAGCTACTTATATATATAAAGTGTTGTGGAAATTGTAGGGGATTGGTTGTATGCTTAGTCCTGTTATCGACATGGCGTCCGCTCAATGGTTCCTCCTCAATGGCACGAACACTTACTAAAGAAGTCTTGTGTGTCCATGTTGGGTTGTAGTCAGTGTAGGGATGTTGTGTAGGAAGATAACTGAATCTGGTTTGTCAATTAGCTTTAAATCAGACGAATACTATGTGGTTAGTGTTCCAAGTTAAGCTGTATGTCCCTTAGTATCTGTTTGGCTAATAATAAATGTACCTTTCTAACATACGTGCAATTGAGTTACCAATAATGCTATACAGATCACCCACACTCATGCTATACACATAAATAGTTCATATTGCTCTTAAAATATTCCCAAGGTTGTATCAACATTTCATATATGATAAAATGAACGGTTCCAAAGAATTGGCACAAACATTCCCACATATTAAACACGTAAAAAAAATCAAAATAAAAAATTACCAGTTTGATTCCCAGATTTTTTTGGCATAACTTAAAAACTAGAAAAGTTAGAGACATGCAATTTTTACTAAAATATTTTAAATTGTAATTCACATATTTACTGAAAATTTAATTTAAATCGTAAAGCATTTTTTGATAAAATTTCTTTTTTGTATGTTTTTTGCCCATAAAAATAAAAAAAAAGAATTAAATTTCACAAAAGTGAAACGAATATTCTTGAGGTTAAGTACACTTACATAGAAAATTTTCAGAAATTATTACTCCATCCGTTTGGTCTCCAGCGAACTGCACATACACACAGACAGACACACATATGGACAGATGTTGGCCATTTTTTTTCAAAAAAAATTTATTTTGTGAACAGGGGACCCTAACATTTATTTTTAGACCAACTTGTAATAAAATATTTTTGGACGATCCCAATACTTTCTCTATGCTGACGCATATTGGAGTAAGTAACAAGAAAATTATTAAACTATCCTAAATACAATTAATTAATAAAATTGCTATGCGTGGTTTTTGAACAACTAAGAAAGTAGATGTCTCAGCTAGTAAAAAGAGGCTCATTCAAAATTCAGAAAGCATACGTCGGTTTATCAGCTGTTATCTGTAATGACAAACGAAACTCGTTGAATGTGCTGCGCCACGGAAATTAACCTTTCTCACAGAAGGGGGCTTCCATATCGGCACAGCTTCCTCACACATTTAACTTGCATTTAAAATGTCTCTTTTCCTTTTTCATATTACATTGACAACGTGTGATTAGATGTAGGGTGCGTAATATGAACATTTACGCAGAGGAAGATAACTTCTTTAATCTGCTGAAAATGCCTTTAGTCAATTTCATGTATTTTTGATTATGTACTTATTGTTTAACTTGGGGAAATAAGCTCATTGACTTATTAAGTTTCCTAAGCTCATTTATAATTTCACCACTATTCGATGTATTTTTTTATTTAGAAGACACTAAGCAACTAATTATTTTGTTTTGTGTTCTCTTTCTCTCCAGCGTTGTTTCATTATCCAGCAGAACTCTTGCTTTATTTCATCAGACCATTTTGGTCTGTATTGCTTCGGTTTCTCTGGGTCTGGTTCAATTTTCCATATGTGTATTTTGTTTTTGTATGCGCCTTCGTCTAGGATTTCTTCTTTTTTAACGCTTGCTTTGAGAATGTATTTTTGTGTTTGTATTACCCAGTTTTTGCTATCTTTACATAAATTCATATTAAAATCAACAAGCAAGATTAGAATATTTAATTCTGGACATAAATAAATAATAATATCTACCTCGCAATTCAATATTATTATTTTTATTTTATTTTTTTTTTTATTTTATCAGTTATGGTGGTCTGTATAAAATTCCATTTCCAACATAAATGTAGCATATTTTTTCTTCTTTCAAAGGGTTAAATTTGCGGGTTGTTTGTAATTCAGTTAAAAATAAGCACCAATTAATTGATATCAGCTGTTGTTTTATAAACATATTTGCAAAGAGTATAGTTCAATGAAATAGTATAATGTAATATTTAATTTTGGTTTTTTCGCACATTTTACATTCTTTCAAATTATTTAATCGTTGTAATTTTCAATTTTCAAAAAAACTGTATTACTGTGAAGGACCGTGATCAAATAATAAATGTGAATTTGTGATATAAAAATCAACAAATATTGACCCAATATTTGTTGTCTACTAAGAATCTACTAAGAAATAACAGGATGAATGTATTATTTCATTTAGTAACATTCTTTAAAAATCTTTATCAGAATAACAACTGATAACAATTTTTTAGTTGTTTTGTGCAACTAGAAAAATATTTTTTTCTGTGATGTTTAGATTTTTAATGTTTTTGTTCAATTAAAAACACCTGAAACATTTAATATTTTTAAATAAGGACGAATTTATTTAAAAATATTAATAAAATTTTTTAATATTTTTAATAATATATTAAAAACATTAAAAAAGGGGTTTTAGTGGGTTTACTTACAGCAACATCTAGTATTCTAAGTGTTATTTGTTCTTAAAGTGTTATTGAACACGTCCTTTGTGACTGAAACGCAAAAAAGCACTTCTCAGAGAGTTTTAAAAGATCTTATCTACTCAGAATCTCCACATTTTACGAGATATTTCACACATGCAAGGTGACTTAAATCTACAAAACCACTTTTTCGACCAGCTTCCTAGTTGATCTTACGTACAGTTGTATTAATACACCTGCCCACCCATACACGTGAAGTGGTATTGACCCACCCGTCCACCCATACGCGTGAAGTGGTATTGACCCACCCATCCACCCATACATGTGAAGTGGTATTGACCCACCCGTCCACCCATACACGTGAAGTGGTATCGACCCATCCATCCACCCATACACTTGAAGTAGTAAATTTTTTACCCACCCGCCCACCCATACACGTACGGTAGTACTAACCCACCCGCCTACCGATACACGTACGGTGGTACTTACTCACCCGCCCACACATACACGAACGGTAGTACTCTATGGGTAAGTACCACTGTACGTGAATAGGAGGGCGGGTGGGCCAGTACCACTGTACGTGAATAGGAGGGCGGGTGGGCCAGTACCACTGTACATGTATGGGTGGGTGGGTGGGCCAATACCACTGTACGTGAATGGGAGGGCAGGTGGGCCAGTACCACTGGACGTGAATGGGAGGGCGGGTTGGTCAGTACCACTGTACGTGTGTGGGAGGGTGGGTGAGCCAGTATCATTGTACGTGTATGGGTGGCAGGTGGGCCAGTACCACTGTACGTGAATGGGAGGGCAGGTGGGCCAGTACCACTGTACGTGAATGGGAGGGCGGGTTGGTCAGTACCACTATACGTGTGTGGGAGGGTGGGTGAGCCAGTATCATTGCATTGTGTTTATTCATATTTTTCAATATGAATCTTTTGCATTCATATTGAAAAATGTATTTCAAAAGAAAAAGCTACATTATTAGTAAAGCGGAAAAAGGATTTATGGAAAAAGTAATTAAAATTATATTTTATTTTATTTGCAAATCCTTGGGACTAACCATGAATAATAATAATTCTTTAACTAAATTAACACATTTCACTTGCTCAATACTCATATTTTGATTTTTATTTCCCTCTAAAGAGTATCTGGACTTTGCACCGCTATTATGCAAATATTTCTTCTATACTTAATATTTTGTATTAAATGAATTATGAAATAAACTTTTTGTTGACCAGTTCAAAGGATATGTTTGAAGAAATGTATTCGTTTGTCTTAAGTTAAATACTACTACTTCTATTTTTACTAGCTATTTATTAACAAATAAACTATTTTATTTGCACGGACGAAACTGTAACGAAGTTCAGGAGTATTTTATATAATTTACTAACATACATTTTGAAAAAACAGTAATACGTTTCATTCAAGAAAACATTAAGAAGTAATAATACCTCGAAATAAAATTTGCATGGACACGACGCAAATTAAGATGCCACGGAAATTACTAACATTCCAGCGCCGACTCCTAAACCCATCTCACTAAAATATGACATCAGGCCATTTGAACACATTTAATAGGATAGAGGGTTTGATTAAAAATTACAAAATATGTTCTATTTCCAGTATTCAGATTAAAAGGGGGCATGAGCCATAAATATATCAACACGTATTAGATGATAGGCACTAGGCACAAATTAAAAAAAGAAAAGGATTTCATAAAAACAATTCAAACTATGGATCACATAGATTGGTTGCTGCTGTTGCGTTCTTTCCAGAGGGATCAGCTGGTCTTCGTTCAATCGGGGAGGCACCTGTTGAATGGTTACGAAACTTAAATTTAGCTCTGAGACGGGACATCAATTTATACTTTAACACTAGAAATAAGTACTTTATACTTTATGAAACTTTTTTAACACACTCTCCTTTCAATATTGCAAATCTTTGAAAGCCATATTTTAAGTAACCACGTTTTAATTCCTTTCATAATCGGATTTATGTGCAAATGGCTTCAACGTTTAATGATTTTAATTCGTCCATTTTGACATTGATTTAGGAGAGATATAGTTAACATTTTATTTTTGTAATAATATTTTACTCTATAAAAAGTCTAAAAACGAAATTATTTCATAATCCCCACTTATGAACGTTAATTTTTATTTTGTAATAAAATTACATAGTTTAGGTTTTAATTTGTTGAAGTAATTCTTAATATAAATTCATATTTTTTAACAGGCTTAATTTATCCAATAATTGCTTTCGTCGTAGGAATGCTGTATAAGAAAAGACTGCCATACCAGGATGGTGAAGTTCATTTCACGCGTTCCGGTGGTTCACTCGGTGACATTCCTAGGGTTCCCCATTCTTCATCTTATGCCAGTCCTACACAAAACTTGTTATAATGACTACTTCTAAGTGTGATTCTATAGAGTTATAAAAAAACAGGGCATTCTACTTTAAATTTGTGTATTTTTAAATTATTCTGAATAATCAAGTTCTTCTGTAGCAGCTTAATTAATATTTTCAAAATGAATTATTTTTGTATAGTTTAATGTTTATATAAATATGCGTGATTGAATATTAATTCTTACATTTTAGTTATACTTTAAATAAAAAAAATATTAGTTTGATTTATTAGACACCCAAAACGAATACATGGGAAAATTAACTAGTAAACATATGTTATGAATTGATTTACAACTATTTTAATGTGAACAATGGTCATTTTTTTAATAAACTAAGTTTATTTGATTCAGTTACAATATAAGTGCAAGAGAGGTATTTTATATAAATAGTGTCTTACCTTGTACCAGTTAGTTGGAAATCGGTTTTATTTCTTAGCGAGTCCTTCTGGTCTGAGGAAGAAAATTTTAATTGTTCACCGTAATGTATGTACATTTTCTACTTGATTTGTGTTCAATTTTGTACAACACCATCATACTTATTAATCTAAATAAAAATGAAATTGTAACCATTTTAAGTAAAATTTGTTTCTTGTGCAGTATAACATAAACAATATTCTTTGCAAAAAAATATATTCTAAAAATAACTATGATTTTATCATCAATCACTCTACAAACACTCATTCAGACGTACAATTTGAAACACATTCACCCTTCCAATTAACCTCGCTTCCGGTGTCGGCTTATCAACCGTACGGTCTCGTAGTTGACAAAAAATCTGCCCAAATCATACAATGCATGGAAGGTTTTCAGAATTGTATTCTTTAATTTAAGAATTGTATTAAACATTTATTTTAGTATATTAAGATTATTTACATGACAAACTAATGTTTAGACTTTAGTCAAAAATAAAAAGTGAACGCCAACCCTAACGACACGTTAAAATCACAGCCTTAATTTAGATTTTTTATTCTTTTTAGAGTATTTAGATCAAATCTAAACATTTTGTGTAGTTGTCTCATGTTTATTATCTCATTCTTCTGTAATATGTTTATTGATTTTTAATGGTCTCATTTGTTGTTAGATTGTTATATAGTGTTAAAAAAATAATAATTTTTTTGTGGGAGTTAAGGCAAAGTTAGGATTTTATAGTCCTAACTTTGTCTTAATAAAGACGATTTTCATAAAGAGATCCTCTAATTATTAAAACAGTGAGATATTTGTAACTTAGCAGTAAACGAATAAATATTTGTTAATTGAAAAATGTATTTATAAATAAAATAATATTTATAAACTGAACGTTACTAAATTATTTACTAAATAATTTTCATGTGTCCTACAGCAACAATTTTAATTGTGCTATATATAAAACAATTGTGCATTATAATAAACTGAGCCTTAAATCTCAGTTTATATCTGTCTGTATGAGTGTGTATTTGTATTTAACGGTGAAACAAGAGTACCCGTACGGTTTGTAATTAATCGTTTTCTGTATTCTGTATGCTCACTCTTGGGAAGGATTTGGGATCATATGCATTATCAATTTATTCGATTAACTTAAACAAAATTTATTGACGACATAATTTTTTCTGTTGTATGAAATATTTATGCCTATTTATTTTCGACAGATTTTATTAAAATTAGCCATTTTAAAATATCCATGATGTAGTAACTAATATGTAAAATTAATATAGTATAATCTGATAAGAGCCTAAGTCGACTAGAAACTAATAACAAGAAATAAAATGCACTGTAACATCGATGTTTTTTAAATATTGTAACCCATCAAAATAAAATTAATAAATAAAACTAAGATAAATTTTTAAAATAAACAAAAACCTATAAAATTTAAATTAGTTATACTTGATTTACTTCACTGAATTACATGTAATGTACAATCACATAGATTGTTTCACAGTGTTTAAAGAACATTTTTAAGTGCTAAACAAATTTAATTTTTAAAAGTCAACAAATTATATAAAACAGCTAATTACTAAGTCTTTTCTTCAGTACAGACATAACTAGCAATATAAAAGAGAATTTGAGAACATTTTAAATGTTTTAAAATTTAAAATTCCTGAAAGTCAGAACCAGAATGAAATCTTTACTAGATTTATACGGAACTAGGGGACTTCCCTGCACGCTTCATTTGCCAAACCTGATTAATGCTGCGCTCGATACATCTCGGCCTTCGACCTTGGCATGTGACTTTGACTACAAATAATAGTACATTATCTGTATAACGTTGAATCACAATACTACATTTATTTACAACATCTCACTCACATTAATTGCTCTGTTACCTATTTATTAGTATAAATACACAATTGAATTACTTAGCATGTTTCAAACGTGTTTATTTCATTTGTTTTTGTTTAACAGCTGAAGATTAAACTGATAGTATAATGTAGAACATACAAAATAAACATGTTAATTTATTTACAAAATCGCTGTTATTAATTTACTAAAATCAACCCAATGTTATTCTTGTGGAAAAAAGAAAATGTTAGGGGCTTTTAGTACACCCTTACGGATTGAATTTCAAAAATCCTTTCTTAGTAGGTCCCTTCAATACTAAAGCTAAATTCCTTTAAAATTGTATGTAATATAATATCCGTTCGGTGGTTTTTGAGATTTCGTGATGAGTGAGTGAGTCAGTGGTATTTGAATTTTATACATTTAGATTAAGACTGAAGCTTCATATATCAGTACAATTAATATGCTAGTAAGTTATAAAAAACATGCAAAATTCGACGAAACAGCTTCCAAAAATGTTCCATTAGTATAAAATATCTGAGTATTTTGTTAACTAACGCTTTATTTACACTATGTTTATTATCTTTGAAGAACAGTCTTTTTAAAGTAAAGATTTCTTTAAAATAACCGAATCAAGTAAAAACCCCGATACGAAGCAAAATTACTTGGAATTTTAAAAGAATGGGGTGCTTTATTTTTACGTTTACCAATGAGGAGTTTTGCAGCCGAAAATCCAGGGATAAGGCAGGCTCTCATTTTCTACGTAAAGGCATCCTTTTAAACAAGAAGCTAAGGGCGCGCCTCTTCAGTTTTGTGGGAATTGTTGTTTATAGTATAACTTGTTTACGTAAACTCCTTCTAAGATTTTCCAATACAATGAGGTGAATCATGTAGGTTACTAGCTGTTTACCCGTGCCTTGCTACGGGATTAACTTATAAAGAGTAATGTTTAAGTTAATTTAAAACAATTTTTAAATGTTTCAAAAATCACTTAGTCTATTTCAAAAGTGTTCATTTTATCTAACAGCTGATAGAGTCAAATAAGTATAAAAAAACTCCATAATATTATCATTGAAACTTTAAAGGCCACTTGGGTGGAGCCCTTGAGTTGGATGGGAATGAAACTATGCCAGAAACCTTCCCGGGAGTGAAGTCTACAACTTCCCAAAGTTGCATGGCGATCTGATTGGTGGTTTAGTAATGCATAAAGGACAAACGCATATAAATTCTTTTTTATATATAGACTAAATATATGTATGTCTTAACTATTTTTAAATATGGTAAAGAGGTTTAAATTAATGTATTACCAAAATACTAAAGAATATTTAATATTACATTTCATAATTGAATTTTCACTAGCATATTCTCAATGTTAGAAGTGTGTCTATATTTGTTAAATAATATATGAGTAAGAATTTCGGTGAATCCACGGCTGAGCGGTTTAAGGCGTCAGGACATGCCTGAATTAGAGATAGCGCAGAATCGAATCTAGGCTTTGACTGTTAGTTTTAATCAGTAATATTCAGCTTGTACGTTACTGGTCCTCCCCTTACTTTTAATTGGTCGGTAGCGCAGTTGGTTAAATCCTAGCTTCATAAGCTTCTCTCTTCATAAGGTTCTCAGTTCGATCAAAATCAGTCATTTGAAACACATTTTGAAAGGGATTAGTTGATAACATCGGCTGTTCATTTGCCATTGGGCTATTAATTAATAACATTTTCCAATGAATAGTCGGCCTTAGTTTGTAACAATGACTCCATTCGCTCATCTACACTCATTACATTCATTGGAAATCCATATCCTCCCATATTTTGACGATCGGTGTCTTACGAATAAATAAAATACTCTGTCTGAATAGGTTCTCCTTACAGATCAATAGTCTATAGCAGGGCAAAGTTAAAAAAAAATATCCACTTCTCGTTTGAAAAAAAAAGGTTAATCTGTATCTGTGATTATGTCAATTGGATTTGTAACGTTTTTGGTGGTATTAAGTCCTGTTGTTGGATTCTGCCCCAAATCACCTGAGAATAAATTTTCATCAGTCAATCCTCACATTTATGGTGATCATGCATCTGCTAATAACAATAAATAAACTTTAACTTGGTGGTACTTGACAAGTAAAGGGTGGGGAAACTTCACGGGAAGGGGATACATCAAATACAGAACCGCTCAGCTGATTGATGGCGACAGGCATGTAGCCAACAACCCCAACCCCCTCCATCCCCCACACCCACTTTCTAGGTAACATTATCTTGAGAATATTGACTTATTACAAGGAATATATTGAAGAGATTATAATATCGTTAATTTTGACTTGGAGATTGAATTTTACTAAATCCGATTTTAAATTGAGGATTAGTGTATATTTGTATTCTTATAAGGAATACTGTAAGATAATCAGCAGTATTTGGAACAGCCCGGCATATTTTTTGCTGATATTGATTATGTTGAATTTTTTTTAAATGAGTAGGGGGTAGTTTTCCAACCTCCTCTACTTGTTTCCCATAGACTATTAATATCTGTGAAAACTTGTCAGACCGAGTAAGGGGCATAACCATTACAGTACAAGGTGAACATTACTGATAAAAACAAACAGTCTAGGCCAGGATTCGAAGTTGCACTATCTCCAACTCAGGTATAAAGTCCCTTACGCATTAGACAGCTTGGTGACTGGCTGTCCGTTGTTCAAGAAGCTGAAGATATTAAAACTCGTCCTTTTACGTATAATATTTTACGTGAAGCCGTTTTAGTCAACGTAACTCCTTCCTCCCTTACTTGTTGGCCAATTTAAACGGTCGAGGTGTCAAAATCATTGCCTCTTCGTAGTTATTCAATAAGGTCTTAATTCTTCAATTTTTTCACCCTGAAGAGCATCATAATCCCTCAAAGTACATTTGTTAGCTATAAGAATAACATGGAGAGAGAGATTTTAACTAATCGAAAATATCAGCTGTTCAAATGTCAATGATGATTTTCAAAAAGTAACAACTGTTGGAATGTAAACATTGGTGTTTGTAGTATTGAGGAGGTTAGAATGTTAAACCAGGGAAGGTTGTAAGCATGGTTTATTTTACATTTGATTTTAGGTTCCACTGTACTGAACTTGAAGGTTTCAATGGTACTCTAATGTAGTTATTTTATTTATTTAGTTAATCTTCAGCTGTTAAACAAAAACAGTTATATAAATGAACAAGTTTTAAACAGGCTAAATAAAGGCATTGGGCGTTTATACTAATAAATAGGTAGCAACGCAAGTGCTGTGAGTGAGATACTGTAAATAAATGTAATATTGTGATTTTACGTTATACAGTTAACCTACTATTTTGTAGTCAACAGTTACAGGCCGAGGGTTAACGAGCGCAGTGAGTTACGGGGTTGGCACGCAAAGCTGGTAAGGGTGTCCCCTAGTTATACATATTTCCACACTTAATTACAGATTAACTACATTGACTCACCACCAAACATTGCCTAAGTTACTATTAAAGCACGTTGGTGCCTGAACTGTTAATTTTGCGTAGTTTTCGTGAATTTCTGTACTAAAGAAACGCTGTTTTATAACATTCAAGTTGGGTTTATAGTAGCTGTTAAGAGATCTTTTCTAAGATCTCTTAGGTTGAATTTCTAGAATTTGTTAGGTTCTAAGATATAATGTTGAATGACCTTATACCTTTAAAACTAGAGATATTATTTCATGCATTATAATATTAAAATCTCCGCACTTATTAGATGTATTTAAAAATATATTCGGGAGAGCTGTGTTTATTTTTGCAGGTGTCCAATTGATGTGGATTTTTAGAATGCTTAGAGTGTTTTTAAGTGTTAGTCCAGTGACTGGGCACGCCAGAGCCTTAATGTGAGAACGCTGTTCTCTGCCTCTACCGCTGGTTGTTCCCACGCACATTTCTGACTAACCTCATACTGAGTTATTTGGTCTCAAAATTACATAAAGTAGTCTCGAACACATATTTCAATCTGCAGACATATTAAAAACAATAATTAAAACAATTTTCTTCAGATCTACAAAAATTTCAATTTGGTGTCTCTCAGGGTTCAATAATAGGACCAATTTTATTTATTTGCTAAATAAAAACAGAGTTATCTCTAAAAAGTCTTACACAGTAAATGATACTTATATGTAGAAGACTATAATTTTAAAATATCAACAAAAGGTGTAAAAGAATTTCACTATCCATCAAAGATAGAACCAACAACCATTATACAATTTTGGTAAATAAACGTAGCTTAATGTTCTTAAAGCATTTTAAGCAGTTTAAATGTCAGCTAATATATAGTTCTGTGTTCAGTTAAATTTACCCTGTAGTTAAACTTGATAATCATCTTTCAGATCACTTTGAAGAGCGGTAATTGAAATTGTTTAAAAAAAAGTGTATATGCCAACAATTCCATTGGCAATCATATTGTTGGCATATACAATCATATTGATCTAAGAGTTTATATAGTTCACTTAGCACATAACAAATTCCGTGTGTTGAGTTTTTACCGTGTTTATATCAATTTTTAATATAAATACTCTCAAAACTAAATCACGAATATTCTAAATGTTTTGTGGTTAGGACGATAAAGTACTGCCTATTGTAATAAACTCTCCTGTGCAGGAATTAGATAAATCGATTATAAATCTTGATAGTTGTATGATTTAAATTAGGTTACTATTATGTTGTATTTACGATTTTGGTCGTCTGCTATTTACTTGTTGATTGTTGTGTTCAATTTTGAAAGGAATAGACTATCAACATCTATTACTTGAAATCCAAGATTATAATTCTGTATCTTATAATAGTATAGGTTTGAGCAAATTCACTATAATTACAATTCATGAACAGTTATAAATATATTTCATTTTTTAGCCACTTTTAACAAATTGAAGAGGTATTATGCCAAATATAAACTCTTGTAATTATAATAACTGTTTTATTTGTTATAAATATCTAACTTTCGTGATACAAACTTGTAAAAAGTTTATAATATTGTACGTATATGGGTGGGAGGGTGAAGTCTATGTTATTGTACGTGTATGGGTGGGGGTGTTAGTCTATACTACTACACATGTATAGGTAGGAGTGTGGGTCTATAATATTGTAGATATATGTGTGGGAGGATATATGTGGGAGGGTGGAGCTATGTTATTGTACATGTATGGGTGGGGGTGGTAGTCTATATTACTACACATGTATAAGTAGGAGTGTGGGTCTATAATATTGTAGATATATGTGTGGGAGGGTGGATCTATCCTACTATACTTATATGGGTGGAAGGGTGGATCGATATTATTGTATGTTAATGGGTGGGTGGTTGGGTTTATACCTCTGTAAGTGTATGGGTTGAAGTGTAAGTCTATAATAACCCATTCAGGAAAATAATTTAAGACTCACCCTTTTAAAAGATACAACGAAAGAATTTACCCATATAGTACCGAATCAGAAAATTTAACGATCCTTGTAAACCGTAACTTCAGTCATAGTTTTTCTTTTGCTCAGCTAGCATTATTTAATTAACTAAGTAATAAAAAAGAAAAAAAACGTGAAGAATTGTTGTTTGAGTTTCAGAAAACAACAAACATTGCTCAAATGAGAACCGGAACAGTCCAAGATGTTATTATTTGTTTATATTTCACGTAGATAATTAACAGTAATTATTAACGATGTTTGTTTTAATTTATCTCGGAAATTCTGCCAAGGCAAGTTTTAACGTCCGGCAAACTTTGATTCAAGTCAGCAGACGACGACTCGCTAATTTCCAGTTTGATCCTTAAGTAACCACCACAATATTTAACAGACCTAATTATATCCTTGTTGCAGATTTCGTCATTCCAAACCTCCAATTTATATCTGGATTGGAAAAGTTGTAAAAGGTGTATGTTCTGAAATCTTAATTTTCATCAAACTACCTAAATCTAATATATGTTTTTAAATTACCTAACTTAAGTTTATATAGTCAGGCATGTTTATTATAAGAGTAGCGCTAGTGCTGTAAGCCAGCTACTTAGGGGCAAACTGTTGTGGATATTGTAAGCGATAGGTTCTATGAGCATAGAACCTATCGCTTACAATATCCACAACAGTTCGTCCTCTTAATAAACGACATATCATCCACTCAATGGTTGTTGTCGGTGTGGACACTATTAGAGAAGTCTGGGTGTCCATGTTGGATGATAGTCAAGTTTGAGATGTTGTTCAAGGAAAAGAACTGAGTATGAGGTTTTTAAATCAGTTAAAAATCAGAGAAATACTACGTGGTTCGGATTCCACGTAAAGCTGTAGGTCTTAAATTTCCTTCTTAGTTACCCTGTCTGCTTTTGTGATACAAAAACTGCAATGAATTTTCATGAATATAAATGGAAAATATTTCAAAATAGTGTACCATATATTTTCATAACATTACTTATCATTAGAATCTTCTAAATATCGCAGTTATATTTAACCATTTATTATAAATACGTTTTACAACATATTAAATTGTTCATAAATCTGAAAAGTTCACGTTTTTAAAAAATTAAAAAAGAACTTTTTTAAGTTCACGGGAGTATTATTTGAACAAAGTCAAAACCTAGGCATATATCGAGTAGGTTCTTTATGGTTTTATTTCATTTCACTCGAATATTATATCTACATATTTTCTGTGCGTTATTTATGAAGTAATATTTGTTTAAGTACTCTTTATTCATTTTAATTACAAATCGATACAAGTGGCCCTAAATGTTAACTAAAATATAGATCCATGTATGTTTTATATTAATAATTCATATAAAAAATATTGATCGATAAAACAAACTAATCCTGTAGTGAGATATGTCAGTTTCCTCCAGGGGAGGAAGGGAGTCTGAATCCGTGACTGAGTGAGTTATGAAAATCCACTTTCCACTCGATTTAAATCGATATGACACCGACCTGCCATCGATGTAATGAAATCAAGACCCTCTTTCTTTCTTTAATAGCCTGACTATACAAACTGATAGATGTTGTATTTCATTTGTTAATATTTCATCTAAAGGAAACAAAATGGTATAAAGAAGTATTTTTAATGTTATATAATTATTAAAGATAACAACATGACATTATTAGAGGAACTATATTTTATTTTTTACTTGATCTTAAGATGCCGATCGTCAGTATATCTCTTCAAGGTATATTGTTTTGAACTAAATTCAATATAACTAATTGATTTTATACAACAGGAACTTGTTATATAGCTGTCAGTATTTATAGAAATGAAACAAATAAAATTAAATAAAAAAGGAGTCGTAAGGAGATTGAAGTAAAATTCGCCCACACTACTTCTACACTGGTATTGACCCACCCACCCACACATACATGAACACTGGTGTTCACCAGCCCACACATACACGTACACTGGTGTTGACTCACTCACCTAAAACATACACGTACACTGTTATTGACCCACCCCCCACACATACACCTGGTACTGACCAAACCGCCTACACATAGACGTACGCTGGTAATGACTCGCTCACTCACACATATATCTACACCTGGTACTAACCAACTCGCCCACATATATACATACACTGGTATTGACTCACTCGCCCACACATACATCTATACCTAGTACTAAATAACACGCCCACACAAAAACATGCACTGATATTGACTCATTCGCCTACACAAACATCAACAATGGTACTGACCAACTCGCCTACACATACATGTACACTGGTGTTGACTCACTCGCCTACACATACATCTACAATGGTATTGACCCACCCACCTTCTCATACACCTGGTAATGACCAACCCACCCACACATACACGTACACTGGTATTGTCTCACCCACCTATACATACACCTGGTACTGACCAACTTGCCCACACATACACATACACTGGTATTGACTCACTTGCCTACACATACATATATAATGGTACAGACCAACTCACCCACACATACACATACACTAGTATTGACTCACTCACCCACACATACACTTGGTCCTTACCAACCCACCCACACATACACTTGGTATTAACCAACTCACTCACACAAACACATGCACTGGCATTGACTCACTTGTCTACACATACATATATAATGGTACTGACCAACCTACCCACACATATACGTACACTGGTATTGACCCACCCACACATACACCTGGTACTAACTAAAAGCGCCCACACATACACGTACACTGGTATTGACTAACTAGCCCGCACATACACTTGATCCTGACCAACCCTCCCAGACATACACGTACGATGGTATTGACTCCCTCGCCCACACATACACCTAGTCCTGACCAACCTGCCCAGACATACACGTACGATGGTATTGACTCACCCACCCACACATAAACCTGGTCCTGACCAACCCGCCCAGACATACACGTACGATGGTATTGACTCCCTCGCCCACACATACACCTGGTCCTAACCAACCCACCCAGACATACACGTACGATGGTATTGACTTTCTCGCCCACACATACACCTGGTCCTGACCAACCCACCCACACATATATCTACACTAATATTAACCCACCTACATGAAGGAATATAGTCAGTGGTACTAACTAAGATCAAATACTCCTTAGAAAGTGTCATAATTAATAGCCCAATGATAAATGAACAGCCAGTGGTTATCAGCTGATACCTTTCAATATTTTGTATGAGTCTGATTAGAATTGATCTGAGAAATTTTTTTTTTTTTTATTTATTTATTTATTCATAAGACGCCTATGTCAAGATATGGGCGAATGTGGATTTCGAATGAGTGTGATGAGTGTAGATGAGCTTAGTTTATCAAGTTGGAATTTTCCGCTACAGACCACTAATATAATAAATTTAATATCATGGACGTACTGTAAACATATAAATTATTAGTGCAAATAAGTTAATAGCTGTGTTATTAAATTTATCATTGCTTATTTTTAATGTCTTAAATATCTAAACAAGTTAGTGACTTATAACTTTGTGCATATTTAACCATAAATAAGTGACCTCAAAATGTATATTATTAAATTTTGGTATGCTATCGATTACGTTTTATTATGTGTATTCGGAGAAATCGATAATTTTTTATGAGTCTTCTGAGTATTTTATATATCTAATAAATTAACTGCTCTATGGTGCTTGTTTCTGGTGTTTACTCTGTAACGGTCCAGACCTCCAGCTGACACCCGACCACATTGTGACGTAGGCTAATTGTAATCCCCACAAGACAAAACACCCTATTGTTGTTGTAAATGTCTTGTGGTACAACTTACAGTTTGTGTAGGCAATATTTCGGATGTAAATACTTATTAAGACTTCAGGTATAACTTACACATGCAACATTAATAAATGAATGACTTTTCTAAGACCTAAAATATTTTTATGTTTTGAAATGATTATGATATGATATGATTATGTTGAACAGCAATTATGTAATTTCTAATTAGCTGATTTAAAGAGAAAATACTTATTACTCAAGGCTAAAAGTGTTGAAATACTCATTCTTTTTGTTCTAGTATTTGATAATTACAAACAACTCTTAACGGTGGATAATTTAGTTTACCTTGAAATGTTCCTCTTCCAGCTTTACTAAGCCAAATTTGCAAACTGTCTTCTTGAAGACCTTTGTTTACTTCAAAAGTAACTATCTCTAAATAAATAACACAACTCGTTACTTCTTTAGCAGACACCGTTCACAGTAAACACTCATTCGTAAGTACTAGTTTTGAAAATTACTAATTATAATTGGCTTTATAAATCCGCTTTTTGAATTTTAAAGATAGCAACCTTTGATTTAAAAGTGTTCGTTGTTTTCATTACTAACCCGACCTTTGAACCATTTCGCATTCATCTCTATATTCGTAACATTCTTTTACTTCTGCTCCGTGTTATACGTTTTTTCATATCTCGATAATTATTTATTTATTTGTTCCCACCGGTACCACATTTATTGGGTTAGAAAATCAGGTTCGACAATTCAATAAAGTACTTCAGTTCCATAGATACTAAACCATGTATGTTTAAAATGTTTAGTGATGAACAAAAATAATACTCAGAAAAGAACACCGGTCTAACACTCTTACTCGAAAATTATCCAAATCCAAAAGTCCTTATTTTGTTGTTCAACTGCTCATATTATTTTTTATATACTGTGAAATTAAATAATTTTACTATTATTTATTCATTAATAAATAATAAGTGTATTATTCATTAATAAGACTGCGATCCTCAAGATATGGGTGAGTATGAGTGATATGAATCTGTGTTTTGATTGATGAGTACTTTTAAAAACATATGTTTATTATTGTTACTTTATTATTGTTGTTTTTAAATGAACTACTGGGCCTTGCTTTGATTGTTCGAATATCTTGGTTATCCATGATTATTCTATCGGTACTTTATCCTGATTGGTTAATATTAACAATTGATGGTAAACTTTACCTCTTTTGTTCCGCCATCAATCTTCAGTTTTACACCCACCCACCCGTACACGTATAGTGGTATTGACCCACCCACCCACCCATACACATACATTGGTATTGACCCACCCGCCCACCCATACACGTTCAATGGTATTAACCCACCCGACCACTCATACATGTTCAGTGGTATTGACCCACCTGCCCACCCATACACCTACAGTGGTATTGATTAAAAAAGTAAATAATTTTATTATTTACTTTTAAATTATATTTAAAGTGCAATTCAATTACATGATTGAATAGATTCATTTTTAATAGTAGGCCAATTGTTAAAAAATAAAATTAATATCTTGTAGCTGGTAATATGTTGCTAGTGACTGATAATTTGGCTAATATTTTTAAAATAAAAACGTCTTTTTTGTTTGCTCTTTCTCGCTGATAATAATTTATATGTTGAACTAATTCTTATCTTAGTATTATAATGCTATTTTTGGTGTAATATGAATAAAATGTACGTTCTTGTACATGATCCGTTAGTAACATAATAATTTATAAAATTCTTACGTTCAAAGGGTTACATGTTTAATAATAAGTCAAGACTAAAATCCATCTAATAATAATAAACAACATTTTCTATTTGCAATAAATGTGCTGTTCGTGTTCAAACATTTTTTAACTAAGCTTTAAATGCACCTATAGCTAGACAGCATAATAATAATAATAAGTCAAATTTATATCACACAAGATTTAATGCACCAGATGTTTCAAAGTAAATATCCAAATACGCACATTACGGAGTTAAATTATTCAATTACTTAGTCTCTCTCATAACAATTGTAAAAATGAAAATGAATGAATAAGGACATGTAATCTAAAATACAAACAGCACTTCGCTGAAATCGATTACTTTGGAACACACACACACACACACACACACACACACACACACACACACACACACACACACACACACACACACACACACACACACACACACACACACACACACACACACACACACACACACACACACACACACACACACACACACACACACACACACACACACACACACACACACACACACACACACACACACACACACACACACACACACACACACACACACACACACACGCACGCACGCACGCACGCACGCACGCACGCACGCACGCACGCACATGCGCACACACTTAGACTGGTGACCACTGGCAAGGTGGTGGTGGTGCAATCGGTTTTCGGTGATTTAATTATGTCCAAATTTAATAATCAAAACTAGATAATGTACCTTCCATTGAGACAGGAAAAATACAACAAAACCATTAGAATTTGTGGCCTTATGAAGTGGAGAATTGAGCTGATTTTAAATCAACTATAAGAAAAAATCATTCAAGTTTTTAGGATATAACTGAAGGGATTCAAGTGTTTTTCATTAAAAAAATATTTATGATTTTAAAGATAAAAAATACCTATTTTGAGCCATTAAAAAATAATTGTCCTAATAGAATAGGTATCATTTCACAATATTTATATTACAATTATTAATAATACACTATATATCATTTTACCCCTTCAAATAAATATAGAACATTATTTTACATTTTTATGTGCGCTTAAGTTAAAGGCAGAGTTGATTCTTTATTTATGCTATCTTACTACACCGATTGTTAACATAGAGTAAATATTCTTGACTAGACATTCAGCTAAAAGTCATATTATTTGTTGCAATAATTGATAAACTGATAATTAAAAATAAAGTAAACAATATCGATGGCAAACATACTTTAAGCTAAGTCTTCCTTTGTTAAAAACATTTTAAAGTCACATCACGGTTGCATAACTGCCTCAGCATTTTACTGACATTTCAAATTAGCTCTTCCAAATTCCTCTAAATTTTACAGATAACCTAAAGCGTTAAACTTGTTTCCTAAATAAATGTTTTCACCTTCCTTTCTTGCAGTTAATTCCGTACAGAAAGAAATTATCTTATACAATATGATTATATTAAATCGTATATCTGCATCTGTACAGATATGTTTAATGGTTTATGCACACATTTAAACTTTTAAGGCTAGTTTGGCAAATAAAAAAACTATATCACAGTAATTTTATCACATAAGTATCAATGAAATATGTTTTTCAATTAAATTGACATGGTAAGTAGTGCATATATTATATTACCTTAAAAAACATATATTATAGCTTATAGATTATAACATTGTAAAACGTGTGTCGTTATAAAAATATGGATTATTTATTAACAGGATAGTTGGTGGTAGTAAAATATTTGTTAGCTTTTTATGTTTGTTTACAAATAACACCCACAACGAAATATATTCCAGCCACAGCATTTCTCGTAAATGGACCATTTGGAACCCGGACTGGAATCCCAGTTATTTCTGAGGCATCTCAATTTGGAGACGATTCCATCCAGCTCAGAGAGAGTGAGAACACCCACCACTTTTCTCATAAGTAAAGTGTTTAAAACTTTTTTTAGTTTTAAATTGATAGTATAATATTATAAACGTCATAAACCTACTGTACTTCACGATTATTTGTAAACATTAATCAAACCCCAAATAATCAGATTACCAGATTACGTTTACTTCACCGACCTTTAAATATATTAGATTTAAGTCTTCAATTAACTACTCTATGGTGCCTGTTCTTGGTGTTTACTGTGTGACGGTCCAGACCTCCAGCTGACACCCGACCACATTGTAACGTAGACTAATTGTAATCCCCACAAGACAAAACATACTTCTGTCGTTGTAAACGTCTTGTTACGAGTTATAACTACTCTATGGTGCTTGTTCCTGTGTTTACTGTGTGACGGTCCAGACCTCCAGCTGACACCCGACCACATTGTGACGTAGACTAATTGTAATCCCCACAAGACAAAACACACCTCTGTCGTTGTAAATGTCTTGTTACGAGTTATAACTACTCTATGGTACTTGTTCCTGGTGTTTACTCTGTGACGGTCCAGACCTCCAGCTGTCTCCCGACCACATTGTGACGTAAACTAATTGTAATCCCCACAAGACAAAACACACTATTGTCGTTGTAAACGTCTTGTTAGATAATTTCATAATGTATTTCCCTAAACAGCTTTTTCCTTACTTACTTAAATTAAAACCCTTAAAGAACTTATTTATCGTGAAACTAAACAGAAAATATTACGAAGGCCCAGTAATGTCTAAACAAGAATTATTCTTGGGGTACAGGTATTAAAAAGAAAATAATACTTGGAACAACAAAGTATTTAAAAAAAACTCCTTACAAAATCACAGTTTCTTTTAAACGTAGTTCTAGCACGAAATCATACGTTACGTACATATTTTTCACTTTTGTGAAGCCAAGATATAAACCATTTCATTCCTTCCAAGATAACACTTAGAATATAATACAATTTTGTTGTTTAAAAAAAATATAGTATTATAAATCCTACGAGTTTTATGTAACTGTAACATCAATAACCAGGAATGTTTAGTAATTTTCAAACCAAATACTTACTAAGCTAAGAAGGATCGTTTATTGTGAACGGTGTCTGCTAAAGAAGTAACGAGTTGTGTTATTTATTTAGAGATAGTTACTTTTGAAGCAAAGGTCTTCAAGAAGTCAGTTGGCAAATTTGGCTTAGTAAAGCTGGAAGAGGACAATTTCAAGGATTTAATTTATCGTCTATTTTACGACCTCTGAATAAAATGTCAACAAAATATCTTATAAAACAGCGCTTTTACACGCATTAATTAAAAAGAAAGTCACTGACAATATTTAGAAAACTAAGGAGCCAACGGAGCTTAACATATTCCAAGAAGAGTTCATGCCAAAATAACCTAATTCGTACTTTTTGTTTACGTTTTCATGTTGCTAATTAATAGTAAGTCATAATACCGTGTTTCCGTTTATGCTCTGAATTCCTCGAGAAAACTTTTCCGACACGAAAACTTTGTTCCAGCTCTGTAGACTGACGCCTCGCTAATAGTCTGTTTGCTTCAAAATTAACCAGTATTACGTATTTAACAGAGATCATTATGTGTTCTCATTACAGACTTTATCACCATCTGTTTCATCTCGGAGATTCTTAGAAAGGTATTCGTTGTAAGATATATATTGGGGTTACCTAGATGTAGTTGTGTGCTGTAAAAATGTCTTATTTATATGATATATATTATATATATATATATATATATATATATATATATATATATATATATACTATATTTATATATATTATATTTATATATTATATTATATTATATGTATATGAGTCAATGAATTCCAAAGGACTAACCACAATACTCATAACAGAATGCTTAGTACTACAAAGAAAAAAGAAACAGGGGCGCTGTTTATGGCCGTAGTTAACGTTTCAGTGTAGTTATAAATATATTACAACTAATGTACATATTTAAAAATCTATAATAATATTTACTACAGTACGTTTATACTTGTGTATTTTGGTGGAATAAGGAAGGGACTGACAAGGTGTTGGCTCATCGCATGGCAAACTGGAGAGATGAACTAGTCGACACATTTAGCACACTACTGGATGCAAACTTTGTTTCTTTATTTTCTGTGATGGAAGCAACTTTAGTTTTATTTTTTAGTATCTGGCAAAACCAAAATTATAAGATTTGACGTACTCACAACTGAAAATATTACATCAATTTCGTTAAAGATAAAAGAACGAGGGTTACTACTCGTGTTTGTAATACATGGACAAAAGTAGAAACAAGTTGTCTTTGCTAAGGAATTAATCGTTCAAATAATAAATCAAAGGATGTAATACTTAAAAACTATTACGATGTACAAAATGATAAGAACAATCAAAAAGATACGTTTATTCTTTAAAATAAATAAAAATTAATTTGAAATAGAATTGATTTATGCAATATAATCTCAATCAACTATTCATTTCACTGGGGAAATACTTATAAGTGGATAAAACGTTTACCCAGACTTCAGAAAAGCGTATTTCAAATGAATGCATAAGGAATTATGTGTTATCTACAATGCAAACATCATTTCATTGTAATAAAGCAGAACGAAATCTCAAGTGCATTCCCCCCCCCTTGAATAACTCTTATAACTGAACCAATGAATTCATCGAAAATTCAAGAACGGACTTTTATAAATCTAAATTGGGATATTACCAAATATAAACTGATAACAAACTTATTTATGTTTATTTTTTCATTTTTTTAATTATAAAATAATATAGTGTGTTTTTTATTAAAGACGTACAAGATCGTTTTGTCAAAAGTTTTCATTCATTAGACAATGATTGATTTTTTAGATAGTTTCTTCATAAAAATATTCTTTCATAAATCTATGCAAAGACATGCCCTTTACTTAAAATATGGATTTGACTATAAACTTATATAGTTTAAGTTCTACCTCAAATAGTTAGTTTAATTCAAAGTAAAAAACAAGTTTATTTTTTATGTTGGGATCCTTAATTTGAGTTCAAACATATATCTATAATTTTTCTATGAACTATTCACATAAGAATGTATTCAAAATTAAATAAACAATTAATAAATTAGGAAAGTAATTAGTTTCGCCTAAAATAAAGTTCAATTTGTTATTCATTTATTAAAATTTTCCAAGCAATGCTATCTTCTATTTGACAAATAAAATGCATATAAGTAGCCCTCAAAGTCACCGGGTATGTAATACGTGACGTGTGCAACAGACTGTCTGTGACGTCATTAATCAGCTGACTAACGACAGAGCAGCTGTGACATTGATTAATTATTTACACCTACCTCCCACTATTACATTTACAGACGTTTAGCACTGAATACATTGATGAAATGTATATTGTTGGCTACTGTCTGGTATATCAGGCATGACGTGTGCAACAGACTGTCTGTGACGTTATTAATCAGCTGACTAATGAAATATCAGGTGTGACATTGATTAATTAGTTTACTTACCTCGCACTACTACATTTACAGACGTTTAGCGCCGACGAAATTGATGAAATGTACCTTGCTGGCTACTGCCAGGTATATAAGGTGTGACGTGTAAACAGACTGTCTGTGACGTCATTAATCAGCTGAATAACGACAGGGCAGCAGTGACATTGATTAACTAGTTACACATATCTCCCACTATTGCATTTACAGACGTAGTACTGACTACATTGATGTAATGCACTTTTTGGCTTAGGGTGTTGATATTTGATGTGATACCGTTTTTATACAATTTAAACGCTATGGATGATGTCATTATGAGGCATTTTAAATTAATATATTAACTACATACAGGATACATGACTCACAATTTATTGCATTGTGTATTTACCGTTAGTAGAAGTTTTAATATGATGCTTAGTATTTAGGGTAAATCTTCAGATTTGTAATGATAAAATTAAATAGTTTTTTTTTATAACCTCATATTTTTCAAAGAGATAAATTGAAAAACTTTTTAAAACTTCAACAAAGTAACATATATATATATATATATATATATATATATATATATATATATATATATATAAACTATTATATACAAATGAAATGGTGTCTGTTTGTCTGTCTGTGCGTGTGTGTGTTACTCAATTACGCATAAACTACTGCACCCATTCAGCTGAAATTTTGCATGAACATTGTTAAGGTCTCTGTTTAACACAAAGGCCTATCTTTATTTTGAAATTCCATCAGGGTACCACTCCAGGCGTTCTAAGAAGTATGAATGCAACCCCTGTAGCAGTACCAATTTGACAGTTGTTTATAATAGTTTCATTAATCGCTGTTGGAATAAACAGCTTAAAGTCCTGAAGCACGATAACTAGAAAATACGGTAGGTATCAAGACGAGCCTGCTCAGTAGACTGTGACGTCACATGGATGTAATCAGCTGATTTGTTTATTCTGTTAAATAATGGTAAATCTACCAAATACACAGAAGCAACGATAACTAAAATAGAAAGGCGGTAGGTATCACGAAGAGCTACGTAGTAGACTGTGACGTGACATGGGCGAAATAGTCAGCTACTAAGTATATAGAAGCGTTAAGTAAAACTCGGCCCTGCGGGCCTCACCAGGGGGCAAGCCCCCTGGACCCCCGGATCTTTTTGCTTGGAGCCTACGGCTAAAATTCAAGAAACATGGAACATGCTTTAGCTGAAAACAACGAATTTTAGATTTCATGTAAGGAATTTTTTTTGTAATTCCTTATTATTCCTTATTATTTTTTGTAAGATATCATAACTTAAGACATATCTTAAGAACATATCATAAGATTTTGTATATTTTTAACAAGAGTTGTCATGGAAACTAAAGATGTACTTTGATGAACGCTTGCAAATAAAATCATTATTGAAGTCAACACTGATATGTCATTGTGTTTTCATGGTTACGCGTCACCTTCCCGCGTCACCCTCCCGCGTAACGTTTTCAGGCAGTTAGGTCAAGACTAAAGCATGTTCCATGCTAATAAATATAATAAATAAATAAAAATGCCTTTATTGTGCAAGTGTATTTAATTTTGAACGGCTGTTTTTCAAATCAACTATTGTCAATCTTAAATTAAAATTATTAACAATAGTTACACAGCAGCAAAAACAATTTACTTATCTAAATAGGCCCTGGTTTTAACAGCTCCTTCATTTTTATTTAAAATTAGCAACAGAAGCTATATTTTTAACATGCGGAGGAAGGTCATTCAATAACTTGGGGCCAAAGTATGAAAACCCCTTACTTCCTACTTCAAGCCTCACTTGAGGAAAGTGAAGCTGTCGATCCTGGTGGGTGCTACGTTGAGAGACCTTCCCACGAAACATGAGCTTCTCGCTCAATAGTAAGCAAGTTATTTATTACTTATCAGCTGAACTTGTATTTACGGAAAATTAAAACAAAATTTTTATGTTTATTTTTGTCATGGAAACATTCAATATTTATTTCAAATAACAGAACTATATTAGTTGTGTTTCCGGTGTTCTATATTTTTTGCTCTTCTGGTTTTCTATATTTGTTATATAAATAACATTGGTCAAACTGTTATTCTTCCTTCAAGTTTTGTAGGATCTCCTAGATATTTAAGTGAAAGGGCACAAGATGCTTTGACCTACGTTAAACACTACGGCGCCCGGACCTATTTATAACTGTAACCTGTAACACCAAATAGACTGAAATACTGGAATCTTGGCTCCCGGGGCAGAAAGGAACATACAGGCATGACGTTGTTTCACGTATGTTGTAGCAGTCATAAACAAAGGGGAAATCTTTGGCCCTGGCAGGTGTTTTATTTACTCTGTAGAGTGGCAGAAACGTGGATTACCTCATATTAATTTCCTTCTGTGGTTATGTAACAAAATCCGTCCAAATCAGATTAACAGTGTTATAAGTTCTGAAATTTTACAACGTACCTCTGATCCTGTTCTTCATGATTATGTACTAAAACAGGATCACGGCCTTGTGGAGCTTACAACCAAAGGTATCCATGCATGAAAGATGGCAAATGCACTAAAAAACAAATGCCCAATTGCTTTAATCGAAAACACTCAAACAAATGACAACGGTTTTTTACCATAGAAGTAGAGCAGATAATAAGTAGAGGGTTCACGGGTCACATTAATATAACAACCGCTGGATTATGATATTCAAAATGTAAATTACTGGTGTGGGATGAATGTACAATGGCCCACAAATGAGCTTTTGAGGCACTGAATACAACTTCAACACATCAGAAACAGTCCAGGGTGACTTAGTTGTTTTGTTGGCAGGCGATTTCAAACAAACATTATAAGTCATTCTTGAACGAGAAACCCCAGCAGACTAAATGAATGCATGCTTAAAAATGTCCGTGATATGGAGTCATATTGAGCAAGTTCACTTGACTCAAAAGATGAGGGTATATCTTCATAACGACCATGATGCTGACCAATTATCTGATAATTTGCTCAATATTGGTGATGGGAGCATAATTACCGACAATGGAGGATTTTCTTCCCTGAATACTTTGGGCACATGGTAGCTTCTGCTGAGGATATTATATCAAATGTGTTTCTTCCCGACTTACCAAACA
This sequence comes from Stictocephala bisonia, assembly GCA_035578905.1. Taxonomy (NCBI): domain Eukaryota; kingdom Metazoa; phylum Arthropoda; class Insecta; order Hemiptera; family Membracidae; genus Stictocephala; species Stictocephala bisonia. The sequence continues at coordinate 252,510 of JAQJVL010000646.1, read as the reverse complement.
ACTACCAAGATGCTGATTGGTTGTCCAATTATTGAATAAGATCAAGTGGTTCATTACCCATTAGTTGAGTTTTTTAACATTTTGGAACTGCCTGGAGTTCCTCCCCACAAGCTCGAATTAAAAGTGGGTATACCAATAATGCTACTTCGGAACTAAGAACAACCAAGGTTGTGAAATGGTACTAGGCTTTCATAAAAACTTTGAAGAATAATGTCATAGAAGCTAGCATTTTAGCTGGTTCCGCAAGAGGGAAATAAGTATTCATTCCCAGGATAACTATAATACCATCTAACTTTCCCTTCCATTTCAAGTGCCTACAGTGTCCCGTAAATTGGCCTTCTCAGTAACGATCGATAAATCTCAAGGACAGACCCTTAAGGTAGCTTTAAGGCCCTTAGATAACACCCTTAAGGTGTTTCTTTATTTAAAAACTCAGTGTTTCTCGCATGGGCAATTATACGTTGCTTTCTCACGTGTTTCAAGTCCAAGGAACCATCATATTTTGACAAATGGAAAAACAGTTGTAAATATTGTTTTTAAATCAGTTCTATAACATTTTCTTTTTAGTAAAATGTTAATATTAAAATCATTTAAACAACGTAGATTTAATACGTTTCATCTATGTTTTGTATTAACAAACGTAATAAGCACAATATAAATCAACGCAAATCCCATACGAAGGACGGGTACTCTGCTAGTTTATTTATAAAACTGTGTTTATCTACAACAAATACTTGATATTATGTTCATCTTTTAATTATTTAAAGTTGTAAGTATCGTAGTTTTGTTTTGAAATATTTATGTATATGTAAAAGTTAAATTGTGTATCGTATAAAATGTTATCAAGCAAACCTATTACCTTGATACAAGTCAAAGACAACAGTTATAGTTAACCAAAAATCTTACTTGGATTACCAGTGAAAATTGGAAACTTTATTTGGAAAATAAGAATATCGTTTACTAAGAAATTTTATTTCAAAATTGTACTTAAAATAATGTAGCTCTTGACATCTCTGAAGAAGGAAAGGAAGCCTCAAACCGTGACTGATTAAGTTATGAAAATCTACTTTCCACTCGATTTAAATTGATATGACACCGACCTGCCATCGATGAAATGAAATCACGACCCCTTTCTCACTTTATTAACTTTAATACAAAATCATTCTAATATTAGACTTGAGTAAATCGTCTTTATCATATTATCCAAAATGCTTATAACTAGGTAATAATATTAAAAACTTTTCAAAAGATTTACAAATAAAAAAATGTTATTGTTATTTATTGTTAGTTAAACACAATATACCAGCAAAGATTAATTGTTCTAAACATGATTCTTAATGATCAAAAACCAAACAATAGAAAATCCCTATGTTGACGTAGTGGGCTAGGCTTGCTATTTTGCCATCATCATGTGGGCTACCGTCTTCCTAGCTGTCATGATAATTTAAAAATGGATTTCATTCAAATTACATAAAAACGTCTTTATATAATCAGGTGAAGTTGGGACTAAGAAGTACCTTCTTCCACTTAATCTGATACAAAATTAATTGACTTAGAAAAAAAATCATGAACTTCTTTTGACACAGTTAGGGAAAAATAGTTCTCAATCTATCCCTTAGTGTATCTCTATCGCACAGATGCATTCTGTAGGTCACTTTATCTTTCTATAATAGGCCTATATACCCTGAACTTTCAGAATTAAAAGAGATACAACAGATTACCAAATCACAATGATTGCTTCAAAATATTCTGTTTGATACACAGATACATTTTTTTAATAATTAACGCTGGTAGTTATTATTTTTTATGTATATATTTTAGGATTTCTATAGGTTTGATAATAATAAATTTAGATTCTAATGTATATATTCATCAGTTTGTATAACAATAAATACAAAAAAAGTAACTTCTACTTTATTTGTATTAGGATTCATTAATATATTTCTACGAATCATATGTAACCAACTGAAGGTAAGTACACATCGTCAATTTATCAGACAACCTTAAATTTCAGCAAGCTATCCCTAGCTGTCCGCCCCAGACATTGCTAGGAAGAGGGAGGTTGACAGAGCCAGGAGGCTTGCTTTGAACATCACCCCGATGTCCTGGAGTCCCCTAAATCATTCTATTGATCCTTGTTTTGTAAAATGTAATTTAGCCATAAAATATAAACATTGCAACAATTTTTGTGTTATTAAGCATGTTTTAAAAATATAGGTATAAACCTCGCAAAAAAACCACAACAACTCAAATAAATGAATCCAAAGAATTGGCACAAATTTTCCCCCATACTAAACACTAAAACATCAATACTTTGAAAATTACCAGTTTGATTCCAAAATATGTTTTTTTTGCCATTACTCAACAACTAGTCGAGTTAGAGACATACAGTTTTTACTAAAATATTTTAAATTGTAACTAACATATTTTATAAAAATTTATTAAAATCGTTTGAGCCGTTTTTGAGAAAATGTCATTTTTTTATATTCTTTGTCCATAAGAATAAAACAACTAAAATTTCAAAAAGTGAAAAAATGCTCTGGAAATATTGGCTAGAAACATCTACATACCAAATTTTTTAAAAATGTATTTATCCATTTGGTCTCCAGCGAACTGCACATACACAGACAGACACACGTACGGACAGAAATAAGTTTTTTCGAAAAATACACTTTTGAAGTTATACTTCTTTGCGCCCGTTAGACACTTTGGGATGGGATGTTGGTCGAGAAACCACGTCACGCTGAAAAGTAAGAACAAATTTTTAAGAACTATCGATTAATAGATTGTTAATCGAAGAAATTTAATCGAAGAAATTACTGATAATGATAATATAGGTGTATAATATAATAATGAAGTCACGTATAATATATTGAAGATAAATATATTGAATAATATTTAAAAATGTCTTATATTTCATTTATATATCCTGTCTGTTTGTGTGCGTGAGTGGGTGTATGAGAATGGCCAAAGAAGTATAACTTCCACCGTGTGGTCCGACGCACACCCAATTTTTTTTTAGGTTCAGGAGACCCTAAAATGGATTTTTAGACCAACTTGTAAAAATATATTTTTTACGATCACAATACTTTCTCTATGCTGACGCACATGGGAAAAAGTAAAACCTGTTCTATCGTGATGTCATACAACGATTGTCTTGCCTATTTCCTGATTTTTATTATTTATAACTGTATGGTTCCTTGTTCTCAAACTAACACACGAGGTGTTTATTTTTGTTTTTAAATACAAATATATTATAGTTATTCTAGTTGTATATTTAAAAATTGTGCAGTCTCGAAATGTAATATTTACGAATCTGAATTGTTACAACTCTGTTGTATAGTTGAAAATCTGAATTAAGAGTGTTGCTCTGACTTGAGATACACCAAATGGAGGGAAGTAACGGTTGGTTGGCAGTGTGATTGTATTCTGTAAGTAACATAAAGTGTGGTATAGTCCAAACAAGGCAGGGCAGTTTTAGTTGATCACACCTGCAAGTGTTGTCCCAGATCTGTACACACAGCACCTATTCTCCTGATAAACTACATATTTTACAGTTCTGTTAGGGTTTAGAAGTTAAATAACAGTATTGGTAAAAAATCATAACTATTTATAAGTAGGTGAAAAGAGCGGGTGCTAGCTCAATGGCATAGTAAAAATAAGAAAAGATATAAGATACTTTATTCCCCTACATCACATGACGTCACTGTTATTATCAATCATCACGTCCCTTACTACATCATCTCCTACCACCTCCACCCTTATCTTATCTCTTTTCTTTTTTTATATTTACCATGATATTAAGCCAGCACCTGCTTTTTTCATCTACTTTTAAGACCTTTCTGTGTGGTAGGTGAACTGAGAAATGACATTACTTACATCCTAACAGATGTTAATCATGACGGTTTTAGGTTAATTTTATGTGGGAGACAAATAGTCACTTAATACTGTGGTCGCTGTTAAAACTACATATAAATCTACCTTAATTGTCAAGTGTTTAGATATTATATCATGGGTTAATGGCTCACTCATATCTTCACAAGTGATTTAGTCGGTCTTCTCAAATCTTTTAAATCATTTTATCATCAAATTTTAATCGTTTAATTTATCCGAAGACATTAACGGAATGTCCGACTTTGAATTATAAAAACTATTATAAAAGGAATAAACGTTTTAATTCTAATCGTAACGGCTTTTATTTTTTATTAAATATTAAACCTATATATATAGGCGTGGATAATGGCGAGCGTTATACTTTAATAACATTCATAAATAAACAATATAATGATTTTGAAGATAACTTTACTTTAAAATAAGTTATGAATAATTTGTTTCTTTCCAGGTATAAAATAAACGTCAATTTATTATTGATCAAACGTGTAAATGAAAGGGCCTTTTCAAGGAACTTTCTTTTTATGGTAGGCCTACTTTTAAAATCAAAATCTACACTTTTAAAGTTGGTGTATGAAACAGTTTTCAACAATGTTATAATAAGTTAAAAAATTTTTACTCGAACTCTAATAGGGACTATTAATTTATCGATTGGAATCATTTGCTTCAAAATTATCCTTTTTTCTGGCCCAAATGAGTGATTTTATGATCATGCCTATTTGAAAAGACGAATAATTAAAATTACACCCAAAGTTAGTCTGATAAGAAGATTAATCCATAAACAATATTGTACTAGAATCTAAAATTTAGTTTTACCAAAGCTACAAATATCTAATTTATTGTGTATTTTAAAGCCTAAAACCAATTTGTAATTTAAAAATTAGTGAATAGTGAAAACTTTTGTTTATTTTATATTTATAGTCAACAAAATGTGTTTAAAAGTATTAAGATAGTCTATATTATCAATGTTCATTTTATCAAATCAAGTCCTTATTTTATTCCAACGATAGATAGGAGTAAATACTTCTATCCAACTTTACATCTTAATAAAGTGGTGTTTATATCACTAATAATCTAATTATAAATTGAACTAATCTCAATTATTCACTTTATTCAAAATGTGTAGTTGATGTCCTAAAATGTTTTCTTTGTGTTTTCAGGGATATCGATGCACAAAGGGTATGCCTTCGTCCAGTTCACCAACCCCTTCGACGCCCGCAGTGCCTGCTTGGGGGAGGATGGCCGCACGGTCCTGGGACAGACACTGGGTGAGTAAAAAAAAAAAAAAAAAAAAAAAAAAAAAACAGCATAAATTAGACAATTGACTTAAGAGCACTGTGATGAGCTACGAGCTCCTATAGCAAGTGGTGAGCTACGAGGAAGTTCAAAATGTTATGACCAATGATGTGACGATACTATCCAGCCATAACCATAACAACGCCTTAACACCTTGCATGGTTGTCACGTTTAGTTATTAATCTGCACCTCCTAGATAACCTCTTTGTTTCAATACGGGAATTCGAGTGTAAGTTAATATTTTGTGTTCGTTGATTGTCTATTGTATACATTGTATTAATTGTGTTAGTTTTTACTTTTTTACATTGTTATAGCCATACGCCATTGCTTTGGCAACGACGTGCGTCAGAGCCTCACTGAAACACCATTATATATGCTCATGTTATTTTGAGAGATTAATTAAATTAAGTACAGTAATTAAAGAATACAATTAGTTTTGGCTCCCAAAACAATTAAAATGCCATTTGATAAATATTCAATTTCTCACAAAACTGCCCCCCCCCCCAATCATTTTTATGTTCACTGTGGATTCCGAAATCACTTGCATCCGCTAAGGACCAAAATTGAAGCCTTATATTATCGCTTTCAAGAATTACGCGTAAGGCCATCACGTAAGTCAAATGATTATCAGTTGTGATCAATTTAGTACACTATCTACCTACCGTAATTTGATAAAATAGATGAAGTATAAAAATAGTGTATGATTACAGAAGGCTAATATTTAATTAGGTCAGGTGTTGGTAGGTTGATGTTGTGAGTTAGGGTCAAGAAGTATTAGCTACATAGATAACATAATATTAAAATATAACTATGATTCGATATTCAAATTAATAATTAATATCCATGTTTAGACTTGTTCATTACTAAATATTATTTTCAATAACTAACAGCATTACTTAGTAAAAATATGTTTCAAGATGTGTGTAAAATACAACTCATCTAACCTAAAAATTTACTAGAAATTTAATTTTAACCGTTAATATTAGGTACGGTAAAAACCCTATTTTCATAAACAACCAACCCTTTTAGAAAAATTAGTCGCAAGAAAAACGGTTGAGAAATGATTTCTTCTCCGTTTGAAGTACAGCTTCATTTGAAGTCAATTCATTCGTAAGAAAGTGGTTGACTGTCAAAGCTGTGAAAAACACTTGACTGGAGTCGAGTAGAACTGCCTCATTAACGAGTTTTATTGTGTCAGTGATGTCGCTAACAATGCTGACTCGTCTGTGAGAAATGCATTGTTACACGAAGACAGTCGAGATAGACCTATTACACAGACGATCTGTGCATCAGTGATAACTGTCTTGTGAATAACGTTACTTTGAAGTTAAATATAAGTGACATTGGGATGTATACTGTGTAAAGTCCGTGAAAATAATCTTAAGAATTACGTTATTTTTTTTATACGTATACTGTGTAACGTTAGATATAATAGTCTTAGGAATAAAGTTAATTTTTAAACGAAATATAACTAATATTTTTCATACATATACTGTGTCACGTTAGTTATAATAGTCTTAGGAATAAAGTTAATTTTAAAACAAAATGTAACTCATATTTTTGATACTAATACTTTGTAACGTTAGTGATAATAATCTTAGGAATAACGTTAATTTTTAAACTAAAAATAACTAATATTTTTGAAACGTATATTGTGTAACGTTAGTGATAATAATCTTAAGAAACAGTTAATTTTTTAACGAAAAATAACTAAAATTTTTAAACGTATACTGTGTAATGTTAGTGATAATAATCTTAGGGATAACGTTAATTTTTAAACGAAATGTAACTGTTATTTTGGAAACGTATATTGTGTAACGTTAGTAATAATCATCTTAGGAATAACTTAAATTTTTTTGACTAAATGTAACTAATATTTTTGAAACGTATACAGTGTAACAATCTTAGGAATAATGTTAATTTTTAAACGAAATATAAGAAATATTTTTGATATGCATACTGTGTAACGTTAGTGATAACAATCTTAGGAATAACGTTACTTTTCAAATGAAATATAACTAATATTTTTGATATGCATACTGTGTAATGTTAGTGATAACAATCTTAGGAATAACGTTTAATTTTTAAACGAAATATAACTAATATTTTTTATACGTACACTGTGTAACGTTAGTGATAACAATCTTAGGAATAAGATTGTTTTTTAAACGAAATATAACTAATAATTTTGATTTGCATACTGTGTAACGTTAGTGATAAAAATTTTAGGAATAACGTTAATTTTTAAACGAAATATAACTAGTATTTTTTATACGTACACTGTGTAACGTTAGTGATAACAATCTTAGGAGTAACATCGTTTTTTAAACGAAATTTAACTAATAATTTTGATTTGCATACTGTGTAACGTTAGTGATAAAAATTTTAGGAATAACATTAATTTTTAAACGAAATATAACTAATATTTTTGATACATATAATGTTTAATAACATTGATTTTACACACAAATAGATTTCCCATCAAATATTAAATTTTTAGTTTCCAAATATCAGCTGTTTTTGTGGTCCATTGTTGGAGCGCTAAACCAGCTGTGGTTGCGGGCCTCACTAAATAACAAAATTACAAGCACAAATATTCGTATTAGATGGAATATCTATTGTAGGTGTATATTATAATCAAGGGTAATAGTGATAATTGTTTTGGCAATAACGTTACTTTGTAAATGAATTATAACTAATATTTTAATACGTATACTGTGTAATGTTAGTGATAATTTTCATGAAAATAACGTTACATTCTAAACGAAATAAATAATAATAAATAATAAATATTTAATTTCTCAATTAATATACATACATATACATATTAATACCGTACTGTTAATACGGTTAATTAACAGTGTAGACCCACCCACCCTCCCATACACGTAAAGGTGTACTGACCCACCCGCCTCCCATAAACGTAAAGTGATACTGACCCACCCACCCTCCCAATCACGTAAAGTGATTCTGACCCACCCACCCACCCATACACGAACAGTGTTATTTTGCATTGACCCACCCGTACAGTGTGGCATTGACCCACCCGCCCACCCAAACACGTACAGTGATATTGAACAACTCATTTCTACAATAACATTAATACATAATTATTTATTCCTATAATGCACAGGTCTGATCTACATAAATGAAATAATTAAGTAAATGAGTAAAAGACTTAAAATTAATTGAGAAAATAGGGAACCTTCAAGGCTTGGCCCGTTTGAAGGCATACATTCATAGTTGTTGTCACAGCTACCTTCATTACCAAAATATTACAATTAAATAATAAAACTAAGATTAGTGATTCTCCCTACAAAGAAACTCATATATACAAATGTTAATATATTCAAGCTACTATATAAAAATCAAGTAAATAATTTAATTTAAAGCCCAAAGTAAATAATTATCAGAAACAAAAAATCCCATCACATGTAATATGCTTACATGCACATATACAAATATAGGCCTACAGATAAATATATAAAATATAAATACATACTCACGCACACACACACTCACTCACACACATGTACATACATACACACATACATATATTATACTAAATATAACTGTACACATTCTAACAAATTTCTATGATTTATATTACATGTTAAAAATTATCAAGAGGAATATAGAATATAGAAATATAAGTGATATTTTGGTTATATATTTGTTCACATATTCATAAAGACTTTTCTAGTACAATGTTCTTGGCAAATAATATTTTAAAACTTTAACCTCACTTTTTCCTTAAATATATCGTAATTTTGTGTACAAAATTTTGAAAGATATGAGAAAAATTTTAAAGGGCGTTTCTCCTCAAAAGTAATTTCAAACAATTCAAACTGTAATAAATTCACTAGCTCAAAAAATTTGTAAACCTAAAATTACGTAAAATTATAGAATAACTATAAAACTAGTCGAGGTATTTTTAATCTTTGAATTTTAAAAATATTTACGACTATAATGTTTACTGCAAATCAGTTTTCCGGAGTAAACTCAATTTATATAATTTCCTGTAAGATTGGGAGTGTGTTAACTTTTGAGGCTTTTAAAGAGGTTTACAGAGATTTTGGAAATTTTTTGCAGTTGAAGTTGATAAAGGAATATATTCATGACGATTTCTATTCAACAATCAAACCCGTTTTAGAACAAAACATAAAATAAGGAAATAAAGTAAAAACAAGAGAAACCTAATAACATTTTTGTTACTTTTGCACCAACAATTCAAGAAAACACTGCCATAAACAGGAACTAATACATAATAGAGTATAGTAAGTTAATTCCATTACCTCTGCGGTGGTTAATGAATGGGGCCGTTGGGTTCATTAAGTGACCTCACTGCCATAAATTGAGACTGCAGATTGGCGAAGGCATGCAAGGGCATGCCAGGGATGATTGTCGGATGTTTTCATTACCGTAAGACATGCCAGCAGCTGGACTCTCTCACGTGTACGTGGCTGAAACTTTTGGTTGTTACTACTGATTGATGCGCTGAATATCGAAGCGTTTTTTATATTAGTGTGAGTGTAAACAAAAGTGTAAACATGAATTGTAAATAATAAATGTATCATAACTAGATAATACATTAATAGTTAATTAATGTATAGTTAATATATATTTTGGAGAGTCGGTGGCCGAGCAGTCTAAGTCGTCAGGACTTTGTACCTGAGTTAAAGATAACGTGGGTTTAAATCCTGGCCTTGATGGTTAGGTTTGATCAGTAATACCATTGATTATATACACAAATAAATTTTCCATCCAATGTTAAATTTTGACTCTCAAAATATCAGCTGTTTTTGTGGTCCATTGTGGAGCGCTAGTGTAGTCCAATATAAATGTAATGCAGTTTAACCCAGCTGTGGTTGTGGGCCACACTAACTAACAAAATTACTACCACAAATATTCCTATTAGAAGGTTTATATATGTAGGTATATATAATCAAGGGTATACTCATTTTCTACACTACCGGTTCTCCTCCTTAAGTTGTCTGAATAAGTTCCCCGCACAGAACAATAGTCTGTAGGGAATGGGCAGAGTTTAGTTAAAAAAATATCGGCATACGGTTTGTCTCAAAATCAGGTAATATTTTAAGAAAAACTTTCACAAATTATGTAAAATTTGTTTATAATCTTCTGATTTCACATTCTCAAACAGCTTTAAGAGTATCAAAGCTTTAAGAGCCATTTCCTTACATATTTCAAATACTTGTCACGACTACTAGTTCCGAAAAAATCGACATCAACCCCTTCAAATATACTAAACCAACTTATTGTTAGTAACATCATTTTTATGTGCCCGTTATGAAAGACTTTATACTGACTAAAATAAAACCTTTTAGATTCACCCAAGATTTCTATATTTTAGTATTTTCAAATACCTTACCTGAAATGAAGCAGAACCGGATCTGATTCTTATAAATTAAGTAAATGTGTTAGTTATTAATTAATATCAATTTCTCTTTTCCTTAGAGTGTTGTAGTTTTGTTGGTCAGACCACTGATATTACAGACGTTAATTTAATTTGTCTTAATTTTACTTTATTTTCGTTTTTCTTTATTAACAATGTACACATCATATTATTTTTTATTTACGTATTATTGTTTTTTAATCATTTTTGTACTTTATTCCATATGCGTTAGCATAGAGAAAGTATTGTTTTTGTCAAAAAAATCGTTTTACAAGTTGGTCTAAAAATCGATTTAGGTCCCTTGAACTGAACCCAAAAAAGTTGTTTTTTGCAACAACAAAAATTTTGGTGTCTGTCTGTTTGTGTGTTCACTTCGGTGGAGACCAAACGGATGGATAGATTTTTACGACATTTGATATGTATGTGTATTTAGCCAATATATCCAGAATGTTTTTCAATTTTATTAATATTTTAGTTTTTTATGGGTAAAAAACATACAAATTGGAATTTTCATAAAAACAGCTCTAACTATTTTGATTTCAGGAAAGGTTTGAATTGCAATTTTAAATGGTTTAGTAGAAACCGCATGTCTGTAAAGTTAATAGTTCTGGAGTTATACAATTTTTTTACGGGAAAAAACATTTAAAATGCTATTTTTCAAGCTTTCTTCTATTGACTTTGTTTTAATGCTCAGTAATAATGTCAAGCTGAATACAGCTAAAAATATTTTAGCTACTACCCCACTAAACCGAGGCTGTAAGCCGAAGGCCTGAATAATTAAATTTCTTGAAGGATGTTCACATACAATCTGGCTATGTGATTAATTGAACAGCTGTTTTTAAAGATTATTTTTTCCATGCCTTTATTTAATTTAATATGTAAGTTGAACTCATATTGTTACAATGACTACACTCGTTCATCTACACTCATTTACCCCTCATATTCGCCCATATCTCTACGATCGGCGTCTTAAAAATGAATAATGAATAGTAATAAATAATGAATACAAATTATAAATAACTGATCATCATACAACACACATGTATTATAATATAAGCATAAAAAAGGCTGAAATAATATAATATGTAATTCGGATAATATGTATCTCCAGACCGGAGGGATTTTTAAAGGAATGATTCGAACACGTAATAATTTACAACAAAAAACCCACGGCAAACACTTTCGACTACATCTTACAGACCGTATCTTAAAGGATAATGTAAACAGTTTCACATGTGTTTTTAAAATATAAATATAACTACAGCTTAGTTCAAGTGACAAAAACTTATATGAAATAGTCACGATATTAACTAAAATAGATCTAATTACTTAGGTAATTAGTTACCAAGTGCATGTATCTTTATTTCTTCCACCCTTCAGCACAGCATTACGCATTGAAACATGCCGGCATGTCTCCGTACTCGGTGGCGAGTTCTGTATTGCGTGGCAAGCGTCCATTAGCACAATACACAGTCCTACATACGACTGCTCCTCTCGGAATTTTATTTTCCCTACTTTTTATCATTAAGTTATGACTACTTACTTGTTTTTACTGAAACGTCACACGAACGTCTGCAGTAGAGTGGGTCATATTGCCTACAACTTATTCATACTACGGAATGTCCGGATGTATGAAACATCCTAGGCTTCATTGTGAGGCGATCCAGTTATACTGTACATATCACATGTATTGATATTCCTGTATTGATATAAGATTGGTATAAAATGTGTTAACGATAGTCTGAACAGTTAACATACAATGAAGTTCATTCACGTTAGCAGCACTCCTGTAACTTTAAGTACAAAATATTCAAGAATACTGACACTGGGACTGAATTGTACTCTTCTAATTATTACAGTAGAACTCTAATTATCCAAATCAATTGGTACCAGACCTTATTCGGATAATCAAATATTCGGATAGTCAAATCATTCGGATAAACAGATTTTGTCTAAAAGTAGTCAATTTCATTTGATTACCATATATGGAAATGGGATATAAAACAATATTTTAAATGAGACATTCTAAAAACAATTCGGATAATCGGTGGTTCGGATAATTGGAGTTAGGATAATTGAAAAGCTACTGTATTTACTTTAGAGAACTTTAATTTTTATATCTATAATGTTTTCTAGTGACTGAAATATCTCCTAACGGAATCCTTTGTGAAAAAATTTTAACTTTTTTTCGTTTAATTTGTTTGAACAATTTGATGGTCGAACCCATGTCTTCAAAAAGTTTATATTTTTCTTTACCACATTATAATTCTGGTGTTGTTGGGTGCCAAAAGCCTTTAGTTTCTCAGCACAGATGATGTTTGAAATCACAGTCAGTGAGTCTAATTTGAGCTGCAAGTGAATCATAATTAATATGAGGCGTGTGTAGACCTCTTTTTTCAAAATCGTGATTATAATATAATTTGCCTACGTGTTTTTGATATTGCGTTAAATGTTCGGCCAGCTTTAAAGTTTTTTATATACAGTACATATACAGGGTGTTCAGCTTCGACTGTCGCATATTTTGAGGATTGTTTGTCAGGATAATACAAGCAAATAATACCATATAACACGTGTCAATTCTAGATTAGTTTTCTGCCTGGGTGTGTTTTGTGCAAATATTTGAATAAAAAAAAACACATTTGACATTCAATACTGAGTTTCAGTATAAAAGATGAACTTAGAAAGACACATTTAATGTAGATGCTACTAGAGAAGTCTGGAGTGTCCGTGTTGAATGGCAGTCAGTTCGGATGTTGTATAGGGAAGAGAACTGAGTGTCAGACTTGTCAGTTAGCTAAAAATCAGACCAACACTACGTGGATCGTATTCCACGTAAAGCTGTAAGTCCCATAGTTGCCCTGGCTATTGGGCTATTAATAAATAGTCCTTTCTGAGCTAAGTGAAAATTAGATAGTAACAATGACTACACTCGTTCATCTACACTCATCACACTCATTCACTCTTCATATTTGCCCATATCTCTATGATCGGCGTTTTAGAGATGAATAATGAATAATAAACGACTGTACGTCTAAGATTATTAGTTTCAAAATGGCGGCTGTCTAAAAATTTCAATGTGAAATAAAAAAATAAAATAGTGGAAAACTACACATGTAATCCGAAAATATTAGAATACAATATTTGTAGGCTACAACATGCCAAATTCAACTATATGTAATTTTAAAAGTTGGACTGATAAATAAAGACGAAACTTAATTGTTACGACTGAGGGCATTTATCATCTACCTAAATGACGCTTTCAGTCAGAAATAGCAGGTTTTGTCTGTTATTTATCAACCAATCTTCTAAAATTACATATCGTTGAATTGGGCATAGTGTAGCCTACAAATATTGTATACCAAAATGTTCGGGTTAAATGTGTATTTTTTTCACTTTGAAATTTTTAGATAGCCGTCATTTTTAAACTGATAATCTTATAAATACAGCCTTTTTACATGAAATGTACCTTTTTATATTCAACTTTTATACAAAAAATCAGTATTGTACGTCAAATTGTGTTTGAGATATTACAATTTTTTAAAGCAAACATACAGACACACAGACAGAAAACTTATCCAGAAATGACACATGTAATATGGCATTATTTGCTTGTATTGACCTGACTAACATTTCTCTAAAATATGTGACAGTCGAAGCTGGACACCCTGTATATATGTCTCTTATGTATTGATGGGCTATATAAAATGTTTATAGTATGTAAAAACCATAGTATACCTAATTGGTTTCAGCATTGACTATATAAATAGACTGTCCAAGGAAGATCATTTTTGATGTAATACACGCACATGTGCTGCTATCTAACGGTGGTTGGTTTAATATAATCACTTGGAGGACTGATTAGCGTACTATTGGCTCAGTTATTAAACAACTCTGCATGTTCTGGAGGAACAGAGAGAGGGGGTAACCGTTAGCGCTACCTGTCGACACCGAACATGAACTAATTTCACCAAACACGAAAACTGGTTTCACGGGACCACATGAGTGGAAAGTCTCCTTGTGTCCAAAATCAATGTATTTAGTCACGAACGATTTTTTCTAAGTGTGATACTAAAACGTAACAAATTTGGCATCGTTCCTGTTGTCTTGTAGTTTAAAAAATGTATTATTTAGTTCTACAATTACACTATAAATAAAAATATCAGCACCAATATTACTCCACCAAAACCAAACTGTCTTGTACGTCATTGTAATGCGTTGATAAAGGTCATGATGCTATTGTTTGGAAGCTCTTTGTGTGCCCAAGTCAATCTTACTCTATTCTTGGGTAGGTAAAAAGGTCGTCTATAGATTGGTTTGTCAAGTATATGTGATAGGGTACAACTCACTCAATACGATCACAGTCGATCTTAGTCAAGCATGCTTTTATATATGATACCCTTAAATGCATACCTATTGACCTCCATGAAAGATTATACAGGGTGGAAAAAGAATATGGAAACGTTTTAACAACAACATTATTTTTTCCATAGATAATTTGATAATCAATTATTTTTATACATATGTATTCCTAAAGTATAACTTTTGGTCAGCATAAATTATAACCGTTTAGTAGCGGAGAAATAATATTGTTCAAATTAGTTACTTTGAAATTCAAAAGACCACGACTCTGGAAAAGATAAACCTTCCGAAGTTCGGTTTGTGGCAATTAACTTTCTTAAATAGACATTTCATGTGATACCAAACTCAACCTAGGCTAACATTGAAGATTTTCGTTCAACACCTCGTGGGGCCGTCCTGCTGAAATGATGGCACAAAGAGCGTCAAAAAGAACGTTCTTTGTAATCATGGTCATGTGCAAGATTTCACTTTTGCAAGTGAAGTCGTACAACAGTTGTGAAAAAGCGTTTCCATATTTTCTTTCCACCCTGTATAGCAAAATATATTATATATTTACCTAGATAAACATTATTATTCTTGAAATATTTGTGTCGGTCTACAATGTAAAATAGAATGGATAATTACTTAAATAAAATTTAAATAAACTCGGAAGGAAATACAATTTTTGTTTTAAATGTATCAATAATATTGTACTAATATATAATAAAATAATTGTTTAGAATAATTTAAAATAATAATCGTGTAGTTTCCTAATTTAATTCACTAATACAATAACGCAAATATTGTTGAGGTTGATATAAAATATGTCATATTTTAGTTTTCTTGTACACAATATGTGAAGCGTCCGTCATTTTCTTAATGGAACTCCATTATTTATTAATTTGTTTTAACAATTTAAATCTAAAAAATAGCTTCCTTATTTGGAGTTGTGCAGTAAGGTTTGTCATTATTCAATGCTTTTACCCTGAAGGTTGGGGAAGACTTCAAAGTACGTTTTTAGACCTTAAGAATAATGTTTATGGAATTTTAACAGCTGTTGAAATGTAAATCACGATGTTTATGATTTGGAAAAGGTTATATATCTTTCTTAGGTAGAATAAGTATCTTTCATTGATTATGTAGAAGTTTTGCTTGATCTATTTTTAAATAAATAAATGGTTTCAAAGAAATGGCACAAACTTTCTCCCATATTAAACACTAAAAAATCAAAACTTTGAAAATTACCAGTTTGATTCCCAAATACATTTTTTTTTCTATAACTCAAAAACGTTTTAAGACATGCAGATTTTACTAAAATATTTTAAATTGCAATTCACATATATTCTGAAATTTTGAGTAAAGTCCTAACGATTTTTTAGAACGTTCAATTTTTATGTGTTTTTTCCCATAAAAATAAAAAAAAAAATAAAATTTCTTAAAAGTGAAAAAATGGTCTGGATATATTGGCCAAATACACCTACATACCAAATTTCATAAAAATTGATCTATCCATTTGGTCTCTAGCAAACTGCACATACAAACAGACTGACAGACAGACATCAAATTTTTTTTTGAAAACCCTGATTTTGTTTGGGTTCAGGGGCCCTAAAAACTTGTAAAAAGACTTTTTTGGATGATCACAATACTTTCTCTGTGCTAATGCATGTGAGAGAAAGTAAAAAGTGAATGAATATATTTCTGTGTATCTATGATTTCAGATGTTAAATAAAGTAAATGATATGAATTGTTTTGAAATTAGCCTAAGTAATGACATGAATTGTTTTGGTTCAATCCCAGCTTCATGTGCTAAAGGTTGTCAGTTCGATCCCAATCAGTCATAACACATTTTGAGAAGGATCAGCTGATAATCACCGGCTGTTCATTTGTCATTGGGCTATTAATTAATGACACTTTCTAAGGAATAATCGGCCTTAGTTTGTAACAATGACTCCATTCGCTCATCTACACTCATCACATTCATTCGAAATCCATATTCAACCATATCTTGACGATCGGCGTTTTATGAATAAATAAATAAATATATTTAAACACTAAATAGGTTGCAACTGAAGTGCAGTTGGAGAGCTTCTGTAAATCAGTTTACGTAATACAGTTTAACCGCTAATATTTGAAGTCAAAAGTCACACACCGAGGCCGAAGGCCGAGGAGTCACGAGTGTAACGAGTGACGGAGTGTGAACGCGAAGCGTGCAAGTGTGTCTCTAGTACTAAAATGAAATGTTAACGTGGTCAAAGCCTTTATTACATAAACAATATGGGTTTTGCATAATCATTTTGAACGTACTTGAAAAATACGAATATTTTCAACTAAAGAGAATAACATTTAAAATATACGTGGTATTCGAATTGTTGCAATCTTCATAGAGTATGAAATGACTACATATCAGCATTGCATTATTAAATTGAAAAAAATAACGATGACTTGGTTGATAAATATAAATAAGAAAAATCGTTTTATGCAATGTAATTTCTATGTAAATTAGGTTATGTCGTAACCGATCAATGTAGATAGTTTGTGCCGGTGAATTTAGTGTCTTCCTTTTCTTGTTATCATTTTATACGCGAAACATTAGTTCAATCTAACTATATAATAATCTAATAATCTAAAATATATAATAAAACAACAACAATGATTCATGCATTACATTTAAAATTAAATTCCTACCTTTAATTTACAACGAAGCAATCAAATTATAAGACTGATCCTCTTACAAATTTTGGGTAAAAAAATGACAATGAAGAACTGAGTAGCAAAAATGTCTGTTCTAATAATTCTTATGTTAATTATTTTAGGTTTTCTTACTTTACTGATATTATATCACTTTATTTACTCTTATTGTTCAAAAGATATTCAAAATAAATGAACGAAAAACAAAACAAATATCTATATATATATATATATATATATATATATAAAAGGCAAATCCCTCACTGATTGACTCACTCATCACTAATTCTCCAACTTCCCATGTAGGTAGAGAGCTGAAATTTTGTACACTGTTTCTTTAGAACTTAAATAGGACAACTAAAGTATTTTCATCTTCATAAAGTACTCCTAAGGGGTATAAAGCACCCTTAAAAGATTGGTCCATAAGGATAACATTTGGTTGATTTTAGTAAATTAATAACAGCTGTTTTGTAAATAAATAAACATGTCTATTTTGAATGTTTGGCATTATACTATTTAATATTTTACTATGAGTTTAATCTTCAGCTGTTAAACAAAAATAAATGAAATGAACACTCTTGAAATAGGCTAAATAGGTGGCAAAGCAATTAGTGTGAGTGAGATACTGTAACTAAATTTAATATTGTGATTTTATGTTATATAGTTAATCTCCTATTTTTTGTATTGAATAGTTACATGCCGAGGCCGAAGGCCGAGGTATATCAATTGCAGCGAGCATCGGGGTTGGCATGCGAAGCATGCAGGGGTGTCCCCTAGTATTAATATAAAATAACAAAAGTACAAATATTATGTTGGCCAGTTTTACTACACCACTTTTACATTCCTCAAATGGATTCACAAACGAATTTTTACATGAATTACTTATATTGTTTAATGTGTGGACGCCGCTATGGATGGGAGATCAAAAACTCATGAAAGTTCAGCTACAAGATTTTTCGCTCGTTTAGAACTACCCAGGGTGTACATAAAGCTTTGAAGATTTGCTGAATTCTTTCAGGAGGCACTGCTAGAAGAATTCAATGCCTCGCACCTCCCATTACACACGTCCCAAGCTCTCACGTCAAAACCTTAGCTGGAAATCTCTAAACGACCTGCACGTACTGTTTTCCAGTTGAGCAGATCAAATTTCTCGCCCAACACTACCTGGGCAGTAGCGTGGAACAGTTTTGATGGACGAAATAAGTTCCTTATTAACGATCCTTCAACACCTGTTGGTGGGATGAACCTCCCTCGTAGGGAGTGGACATTGTTGAATCGGTTCCGAACTGGCGTTGGCAGACTTATCTACTGCAAGTGTAAATGGGAATCGACACTATGACAGTCATATAATTGTGGGGAGTCCATCCAAACAATGGATCACATAGTTACAGAGTGCCCCCTGCGTTATTTTACGGAGGCATTATCCAGCATAAATACAATCAGTGAGGCAGGTGTTAAATAGCTTGGTGGATTTTACTCAGCTTTGTGACAGGAGATCACTTTACATTTTTATTCTTATTAATACACCAACATGACTTTTGGAATTAGATCAAAATATATATCGCAGCTTTTTAAAATCAATAAACGATAGCTGACACTAAGCCATATGATATATAAATATAACTGTAATAAAGTGTTGTTTTATGGTCATTTGTATGTATTTTAAACAATATGTAATATAATAATCAAAAAACCATTGACAATCATAGGTCACTAATAGTAACACTTAAAATTAGTTACAATAATTTTTTTTGATACTTGCAAATGTATTCTCATTATTTACTTAATGTAAATTTATTTTGTATGTTGAATTTATGTTTGTCTAAAGTTTCTCATCTTCCTGATAAATTAATCAAGGTTAATTTATTATCCAAATCAAATGTTATTTCCTCGGACGTTCATCTTGTCATTCAATATAATTAATTATGCGAACAGGCACTATTTGTTTGGCGGGTGTCATTAACTAATTACGGCATCAAGGTCTATCAAAGCAGTGACAGTGGCGCCATTCATCAACAGCGGCAGCTCGTTTAACTACAACACAAAGCTATCTCGGAGCTTTATACTCGTGCCGCTGTCTGACTTATCTTCTAGCAAATCTCTTAGTGTTTTGAATTTTATCGTATTATATTTTAAAATAAATATAACATTTGAACAATTACTAAATTACAATATATTTTATAAATTTTGTTTCATTTTAGTTCGTTTGGCTAAACAAAAATTTTACTAATATTCTAATGAAATGTTATAAATTATTTATCATTATTAAGATGTCGATCCGTAGAGTTTTGGTCGAATATGAAGAGCGAATGAGTTTGATAAGTGTAGATGAACGATTCCTACACTACTATGAACAAGATCTAACTAATTTCGACCAATCCTTAGAAAGAGCAATTTGGTAATATATTATCAAACAACCAGGGCATCTAAGGGACCTCCAGCTTTACGTGGAATCTGAACCACGTAGTATTGGTCTGATTCTCAGTTAATTGACAAGCCTGATTAGTTCTATACCCAGGACTTAGTAGTGTCCACGACGACAGCAACCATTGAACAGACGCTGTGTCAGTATTGAGAGGACCAAGAATACAATCACCTATGATTTAAAATCTCTAATCTTAGTCCCCAAGTAGCTGGGTTACAGCAGTACGCTTCTAATGATAACAATCATTGGCTCATAAGGTAAAATTGGGTATTTTCAACTACCCATGGTTTTTAATTCGATGTACAAAAACTGGAAACAAAGTATATTTATTTCATGTACTGATTTTCATTTTCCGCAAATTATGTTGTATTAGAATTAGACATAACTATTGTTCACTTTCTTCAGAAATTTTTTTTCATTTTCCACTCTGATATGAAAATTGTATTACTTTATAACATATAGGGGACACCCCTGCACGCTTCGCTTTGTTCGAAACACCTCGGCCTTCGGCTTCGGCATGCGACTTATAACGTAAAATCACAATATTAAATTATTTATATACAGTATTTCACTCACATTACTTGCGTTGCGATTTACTTATTAGTATAATAGGGTATTACTTAGACTATTTCAAATGTGTTTATTTCGTTTGTTTTTTCTTAACGGCTGAATATTAAATCCTTAATGCATCAATAGGGTAATGTCAAATATACAAAACCAACGTATTTGTTTATTTACAAAATTGCTGTTATTAGATTTACTAAAATCAACCAAATGTTATTCTTATGGAAAAAAAAGAAAGTTTTTGGGGCTTTTAGTACCCCTTAAGAATGGAATTTCAAAAAATTATTTCTTAGGGGTCCCTTCGATAGTAAAGCTAACTTCCTTTAAATTTCGTGTAAATCCGTTCAGTGGTTTTTAAGATGTCGTGATAAGTGAGTCAGTCAGTCCGTCAGTGGTATTTGGCTTTTATGCAGTATTTTATCCGCCGTTTTCTTATAGCACTCCCCCTTCCCCATCTATCAAGTCAAATTCCACATAAATTAAAACTCCACCCACCTACAGGTACTTTCTTTTTTTTTGATATTTTATAAACTGTCTTTTGGATAAAAGATGTTTCTGTTACATTTATTTAGAGTCATGTAATACAGTGTGGTCTTTCGTGTTTTATTTTTTGCTTTATTTATTTATTTATTTTTGCACCAAGTCAACAAGCCAAAATTTTTTTTATTATCTATAACATAACTATCATTAAAACCAATGTAATCGGTTTATGAACACGGAGCGTTGAGATTTAAAATGTTTAAGGAGGAGAGTGTTTTTTAACACACTTTTTGTATACGTTTAGCTGCGTTCTTACCTTAAGTGTGTATACTTACAAATGTATTTTTTTTTTTTACATTCTTTGTATTAATATACATTCTTTGTAATCGTGTTTTCTTTGTAGATTGTAATATGAAATTATTTTATAACGTTTTATATGTATATTGCTCTATAGTAAAATTTTTTCTATTTCACTAACAACTAAAAAAAAACGAAATAAAAAAGTGGCTCGAGATGCAACTGTAAAGAAATTAATGTGACAACTGTAATATTGTACGAAATTTGTTATATAATTCTATGCATTACAATCTTTGTTATTTATCATTTGGTATTAACGTTTCTACAAATATTTATCGCCCGAAAGCTTGAAACACCAAAAATAAAGTCAAGTATTTTTACAAATATAACTCAGTAAAAGAATGTTATTTTATAAAAACTGTTCGTATATTCCTAATAATACTAGCTAACATTACTTGAATATTACTTAGTACCCAACTTTTTGAGTACAAACTTTTTTTAATTGCCTCGTAGGCTCTTACAAGGTGTTTATAAAAATGTACTTATTTGTTTACTAATTTTATATTAAATATTGAGCAGTAAGGCAAATTCAGTTACTTTTTCTTTCATACAACAGTTCTGTTTTCTATTTACTAAAATTATTTATAGGGTTGTAAAAACATGAAAAGTAAAAGTGTTTGTTCTCTTCCCCGTTCATATAGAACAGCAATAAACTAACTATTGTGTTATTTAAATTATCTATAAAACATATTCACAGTTTAGTTAGTTAGTTACTCTAGAAATAAGACAATGTAATCTGTAAATAAAGAAAGCGGAAACAAAGGTTTGATGTAATTCCCTGAAAACGACTTCCGGCCACGCGACATATAAGACGTAGAAAGGATACACATTTTTTGTTGCGGGGAATTAACTCCTATAATCAAGCAGGTATAGGAAATATAAAATAAAAGCACAAAACAATAAAATATGTAGCCCATTAAATTGTACAGGTGGTAAATATAGTTACACAACAATAACAGTATTATGGCTATAAATACTATTATTCTAAACACAATTACATTAATAATTTAACCAAAACTTGATTTTTTCACTTTCTACTGAGAACGTATTTATATTTAGGTTATGTATAGTTAAAATAAATATTTATTTTAGTAAACAAGTTTACTAATAATTTGGTTCAAACCAAATTATTCATTTTATTGACAATCAGATGACAACAATCTAAGGCTAAGATTCCTAACGATAATTTCGTAAAACGTACATTCTTAAGGTTTGTTATTGTGCGTTAATTGCAGATATTGTTTTGGTATTAAGTCCCGGAACTACTTACAATTTTTTTTAACTGGCAGAAGTTTATTGTACATCAAATTAAAGGCCTTAAACAGTGTATCTGGAGTTTTCTTAATATTACTGTTCCATAAATATGAGTGAATTTGCATGGCTCTATCTATATCTAATAAAAAAATATAATAATAAAATAATACCATAACTTTCCTGAAATTAATGAAAGGTGTCAGAACTTTGAGCCTGGGTTAGAGATAGCGCAATCCGACCTTGACTGAAAGTAATATTCACCTTGTGCTGTACCGGTTCTCCCCCTCTGTCTGTCTGAACAAGTTCCTCGCACAGTTCAATAGTCTAAGGAGAATGGGGTAGAGTAAGGTTAAAGAGACTCGCCTTTCCTAAAGTAAAAAAAAAAAAAAAAACAGTATGTTTCACCTTCGAAGCGCCTTTCTTTTTATTAGTCTGAACGTAAATTTAGTTTTTCCAATTACCAGTTAGATTTAAGTTTAATTACGTTATTTTTAAACTAGCAAGCTAAAATATTGGTTTGTTGAGGGATATTTCAGAAATAAAAGGGAAGCAGGGATAAGTAAGGTGTTCGATGTGACAGCGTGGGATTGTTGTCATCAGGCATCGACTGTACCTCATAATGGAATTTATTGGGAAGTAGATATCGTCGTCAGTGGCTCCTTTACTAGGTCAGAGTAAGACATTAGTTGATTTTATGAAATTTGTATAGTAATTTGGGAATTAACGAAGTTGAGACTTTAATATCCTCAAATTTACCACTTATCTTTCATCAACTTTTCCACACCGAATACCTATTATCATTATCATAAACCGTTATTAATACAAATATCCAGCCTCATAAATTTTTCGTTCGATCATCACATTTGTTCAGGTTGTCATAGCTTTTGAGGGACGTATAATTATCACTTTTTTTATTTTTATTACGTTGCTTATTTATATGTTTATGTATTTTTTAGTTATCTTCCTGTTTGTGGCTCTAGCCTCCGCGCATTTAGGCAATGTAGTTCGGCCATGTAGGCTTGTATCCTTATTATGATGTATAATTTAATTTTAGGAATCATGCAGTTACTATACTGAGATAATTTATGTTTATTAGTATATTTTATTCGGAAATAGTATGCATTATTTTACATACTTACTAATTTATTTCTGTAAAGGTGTAATTTCTGTATTTTTGGAAATAAACTTATTTCATCCTTTCATGCAATATTAATATTCAAAACCTACTCTTTACGTTTTTTATGTGGGTGTTTGATTTAATAGATTTTTTTTCTGCCTTGCTGATTCTTCTTTATTATATACTATTATTTAGAAATAGTAGTAAAATTTTAAGACTTTCTCAAAAAAGTGTTACGTCATTTTGTTACCTTTTAAATTTATATAGAGACAGTCAGACATAATCTTTATTGTGTTTGACAAACATTGTTTGTATTACATGCGTCATAGTTATTATTATGTAATTTATTCTAAAGTTAAATCATATTGTAAAAGACTTATTTTAATTTGATAGATACCATGCCAGCATTGATATACGAGATGTTGGAATGAGTAGAATGGTTATTCGCTAGGATATAGAATGTTCCACAAACTCACCCCACTTTAAAAACACTTCGAAACAAAGTACACACTCAATCTAGACTTCATTAATTTTGGTTTTTTATGGATTTAATAGAGCTCGGAAGTCTATTTAGAAAATGCACCCCCATCTGTGATGACAGATGGTTATACGCTTGAAGCCTAGAGATGTAAAACATGTGTAGTACGACCTAGTTCACATTAAATACCCATTAATTTGTTTTAGAACGAGTATATTTATTATAAATAGCCTATATTTTGCAAAATAAAAACTCTTTTAAATCATATATCGACTTATGCTTTTAAATCTTTTAAAAGAAACTAGTTTTAGAAAGCCTGCGACTGGCTTTTTAGGCTAACAATTATTTAAGTTCTAAATAACATAAATCATTTTATTTTATAAGTAACGTACCATATATTAGGTTAAATCATCACATTTATAATGTAACATAAAAGCTGGACTTGTAAAACTATACTAACATTTATTTTATGAGTCTTCAAAACAATAACGCTATTTTTGGAAGTTTGTCAAAAACCTAGGCTTAAAAAAGCATTTCGTATATATTGCCAATTTTAAATATTTACTACTTCGTAAGGAGTAAGTTGACTTCTCCAGTGCAGCACAACAGCATGCACCAGCGACGTCTCAGGGACCGGTACGAACAGGCACCGGTCGACATGCAAATTAATAACATCTCTTAATGCGCGCACGCTATCCCCGCCCTCACCCCGCCACCCTGACGAGCCACGCACCCTGTGCAGCACAGTCAAATGACTGGAAAAGTTTGGTATGGCAACAACAAAGTAAAATAGAAAAACTTACTTTGGATACATATGTCCTAAAACCTATCTGTAAATATATTATTATTATTATTATTATTTAGATTTGAGAAGCCGACGTAGTTTGTGCGTATTTTAAGGCGAGTATGAATGGTTACTTGAATGTAGGGTGAGTGGGGATGACATTTGTGGACTTGTTACTAACTGAGCTTGACTTAGCTCAGGAAGGACCATTTATAAATAGTCTAATAGCTAGGGCAATTAAGAGACATACAACTTTACGTGGAATCTAAACCGCGTAGTATTTGTGTGATTTCATGTAGTTGACAAACCTAACACTTAGTTATTTTCCCTAAAAAAATCAGAACCCTGACTACCACCCAACACGGACACTCCAGACATCTTTAGTAGTGTCCACACCAATAGCAAAACATTGAATATAGTATTTAAATTGCCTATATTACAGTGTAACATGGTTAAAAATGTTTGTAATAGTGGAAGAGTAAAATAATAGCTATAATAAAACAAGTCTTCGTAAGTTATTCTGCCGTTTTTTGCTTTGTTTGAAAGAAAAATAGATAATGAAATTAAAACAAAATATTTATTAAAATGTTACGTAGTGAAAAATGTGAACGTAATTAATTTACTGATAATAACCGTAAATTCATGAATCAAAGACGAATTATAATTTTAAAAAGTCAAAACTCGTTAAATATTCTTTGAGTACATGTGGATTACATTCTTAAGATACTTTATATTTTTTAACTGGTAAAATAAATATGTTGTATGTGGTTGTTTGGCAAAATTATTGACAGATGATAAACGTTTAAAAATGCTAAACATTTAAATACTTCTTTTTATGCCAATTTAAATAACGATATTTCGTTTTTTATCTTGTCCATGCCTCGTGTTTAGAGCGAGCCGGTGGCCCAGTGGTCTAAGGCGTCAGGACTTTGAGCTTGGGTTAGAGATAGCGCTGGTTCGAATCCGGCCTAGACGGGAATATTTATCAGTAATATTCACCTTCTACTGTACTGGTTCGCCCCCTTACTCTGTCAGATTAAGTTCCTCACACAGATCAATAGTCTATGAGGAATGGGCAGAGTAAGGTAAAAGAGGAGGTTGGCCTCTCTCCTTTTAAAATGAAAAAAAAATGTTTGTTGTTAATTAATAAATTTACTAATGAGTTTACTAGAATATTTACTAGAAATAGTTGTTTCTTGGGGTAGGTGGGTTCTAAGGTGCCGCGTCTGAGGGTGGTTGGATGGCGAAAAGAAATATATTTATTATTCTATCGAATAAAGAAATGAAAACATATAACTATAAGACTCCTAACGATAATTATTTATAAACCAAAATACTTTGGTTACTTAGCCTTACCTCTGTCCATGTTTCAACATACAAAGCCTACGCCCATTACATACCTAGACCAATACACTTTACATGAATGTAGGACAACTGTTAGACTGCTTGGCAATTAATAAAGGCTACTTGGAATTCTAAATTGCGTAGATAACCAAACACCAGATGAGGGTGTTTCACTGGGACGTTTATCTTGTTGTTTAATATAATTAATTAATGCGACAACCATTATTTGTTTAGGACGTGTCATTAGCTAATTGCAGAGGGCCCTATCAGGACCACGACAGTGGCGCTATTCACAGTAGCGGCGATTCTCTCTACTTCCAGTGGCACCAACACAAACCTATCTCTGTTGGGACCCCCTAGTTAATTTGTTTTCAGATATCTGAATATTTGTTTTGTTATGAAGAATATTTTTTCCCGGCAGTATCTGAAGAGTTATTGTAATCTAGTAGTGAACATGGTGGGGGAGATAAATTTGTAAATTGTTGTTATTTGTAAAATATAAACTATAATACATTTACAAATGTAGTATTGTTTTATAGTAGGTTTTCATCACATAACCTACGAATGAAGATTTTCTTAGCTCAGATTTTGTTTGATAAAACACACGAAGGTTGTAATTTTTAATTTGGAAAATGTTAAGATTTATTATTTAATTGATTTTATGATTTAAACAAAAATCTTCTAATGTTGGTGATCCTGTTTGATTTAGTTTATTTTTATATATTATCAGTCTTTAGTAATATTTTAACCTATTTTTCAGTGAGACGGAAATTAGTTGTGGCATTTAAAATAAATGAAAAAACCCCGTTCAATTATATGAATATATTTATCAATTAAACTAGTCATTATCGTTTAATATCGAGTTATTTATATTTGTTATCTTTTTTATTACAATACATCTACTTTGTAACAAAATAAAGTGAACAAGGATTGGTATTAGTGTAAATTGCACCAAAATAGTCCGATGACATTTTAGGCGGTGTTGCCACATCGTGCAACCACATGTTTCACCAATGACAAGTATGCGTATGTTAAATACGGTCAGTTTAATTGGCGTTTTGTTTACAAAACAACTGTATGATACTATTAAAAGACCTATAAAACGTAATGGTAAAATTAATTATGGTATATGTTATATCCTACAATTTTTTACAGCATTATATTAATTTAAATATTTTCTGTTTTGTAGAAAGTACGAATAAGTAATGTTTATAAAGTGAATTAGCTGATGTTTATTCGTAATTTTATCACTAAATATACATAATAAAAACACCTACATATGTTTATAATAATAAAATATGGTGTTTGTTTACTACAACTGATGTTTAGACAAAGCATTAATATTTTCAATGAATTTATATTTGACAACTTTGCTGGGCGAGAAGTGAGGAGGGGGCTTCATATACCACAAAATATCATCAGACTATTTTTGTGCGGTTTACACTAGTGTATATTTACAATCACGATAATATTATACTGATTCATCATTTTTTATATTTTTTGTAGGTCTATACTTTATTAAAGCACTGATTCGTCTGTAAATTACATAGTATTATCTTTTAAACACTCTATAATCAATATAGTGCGATTTACCCAACTACAGTAAAATTATTTCTTCACCATTATTATAATACAAACAGTTTGTATAGTTTAGCAGGGTTTTAAAGAAAGCGGAAACAAATGTTTGTCGCAATTCCTCTGGTAACGTTCGTTTGTCACGCAACCTAAGGATCTATGTTCAGGGTCGAATAAGGAGGTCACAAATTTGTTTAATGCGAATTGATTTGTCGTTCCACAAAAATAAAATAATTGTAACTTTTATTTCAGTAATAATTAGAAAACTTAATAGTACTCCTATGGGAGAAAGGGTATTTTAAGGGGCTGTTTCTACCCCTTAGGAATGATAATTTTGAGAAGTCCTCTCTCAATGAGTTTTCATGATAACAAAGTTATCGTTTCTTTAAATATTATAGTATCTTTTCAGTAGTACAGATTTTAATGGAGTTTTTAGATTTTATATATTAGCATTAATTTAGTAATTTATCTAAGACAGCTGCTACAAAAAACAAAAACTTGACTCAAAAAACTTGGCTAATTTTAGAAGCCTTAAACTTGTGAAATTTTAAAGATAACTTCTACTAACTCTGACATGATTCACTAGTTTACATTATCCTACAGCAGACTCACATAGTTCTATAGACTATGAAACATTGTTATCTAGGCGAACGGTAGCGGTCTGAACTTTTATATTGACGTTGTAGTTTAGAAAAACCCACGAGGGAGAAGGGTAAGCATAAAAACCACCCTGTAGCAAAACAAGGTCTGTAGGATGATAATATTATCATATATTTGTTAGAAACTTTTTCAGTTAAAATATATTTTGCAATTTGAACATACCTAAAGTTATTTATTTGATTTACGTACCTATGAACCATTTAAAATGTTATACTTAAATATTTGGACGATTATGCATTTCGTAGTTAGACCTACATGTTATTTTATTCAAATAAAGAAGACAATGAAACTAATAAATGGATTTCCAGAACAATATCTCACATGCTAACAAGTTGATACAAACTTTTATAGTTGTTTACCAAATTAAATATTGATAATTAGTATTGTTAATGTACTTTTTTTATTTCTAAATTTAACATGCTTCTATGGAAACTGATGCATACATTTTTGTATATGAAACTAGGGGACACCCCTGCACGCTTCGCGTGCCAACCCCGACGCTCGCTACGCTCGATACACCTCGGCCTTCGGCCTCGGCATGTAACTATTCAATACAAAAATCGGTATATTAACTATATAACGTAAAATTACAGTATTACATTTCGGTACAGTATCTCACTCACACTAATTGCTTTGCCACCTATTTAGCCTATTTCAAGAGTGTTCATTTCATTTATTTTTGTTTAACAGCTGAAGATTAAACTCATAGTAAAATATTAAATAGTATAATGTCAAACATTCAAAATAGACATGTTTATTTATTTACAAAACAGCTGTTATTAATTTACTAAAATCAACCCAATGTTATCCTTATGGACCAATCTTTTAAGGGTGCTTTATACCCCTTAGGAGTACTTTATCAAGATGAAAATACTTTAGTTGTCCTATTTAAGTTCTAAAAAAACAGTGTACAAAATTTCAGCTCTCTACCTACATGGGAAGTTGGAGAATTAGTGATGAGTGAGTCAATCAGTGAGGGCTTTGCCTTTTATATATATATAGATAAATAAACAATGTTCTCTTATATACGTAATTTATTTTGAAAATATAAGGCTATAATCAACAATTTTCAAAATGTATAACTTGTTTGATAAGCTTTCATTTGTATTTAAACCTAAAATATTTTATTAATTCGTTTGTCTAAAATCAAACAAATCATGTGATCAAACAATACAAACAAAACGAACTAAACAAGCGAGGTCCTAATTAGTACTGTACTTGATTGAGATCAAATTTATATATACATTAATGTGGATACGACTGAATCGCTTAGTTTATCCTTAGAAATCTGCGGTGTCCATGTTGGATGGTAGTCGAGGTTCAGATGTTGAGTAGGGTAGACAACTGAGTGTCAGACTTGTCAGTTAGCTGAAAATTAGACCAACAAACGTGGTTCGGATTCCACGTAAAGCCGTAGGTCTAATAGTTGCCCTGGCTATTGGTCTATAATAGTCATTTCTGAGCTAAGTCGAACTCATATAGTAACAATGACTACAATCGTTCATCTACACTCATCACACTCATTCACCCCTCATATTCGCCCATATCTCTACGATCGGCGTCTTAGAAATGAATGCATAATATCAATAATAAAAAACATCAAAATATTAAATGCCCACGATATTTCGTTAACAACTCCATATTTATTAAGGTTGTTGAAAATATGTTGAATGCTCATTTGAAGAACTTGTAAGTTGAGTAAGGTGATATGCTACAGATATAAAGAACTATGTATGTTCACTAAATTAAACCAAACATGCAAAATCTGGTCATTTCATTTTGAATCCTAGCCTAATGAGAAACAGAAGTGCAGTTTTGGTTCAAGAATATCTCTGAAAGCACATCTGTTACACGCCTGCCAACATGGTATCCATAATTAGAACGTACAATTACTCCTACAACCAGTTAATAGTACTGCATTTAATCATATGATCTTTTTGATGCATTTAATCATCATATCTTCTTTGTAACTTATACATGTCTGATATTCCTGAGCTTCCTCAGGCTACTATCACTCTTTATGCTGATGACACGGTTCTTATTACCCAGCACATTGACATCAACCAAGCCGTAAATTCTTTACAATTCAGCGTTACATCTCTGACCGATTGGTTTAAAAGCTGGAGACTATCGTTAAATCCATTGAAATATGAAACAAAGGTTTTCTCTTTGAGAAAGTATATTTTGCCATCTGAAGTTGCCATTGAAAATACTTCAATTCCTTGGAACCCTGATGATCAAGGCATAAAATACTTAGGTGTTTACCTCGATAAAAAATTAAACTGGAATCTTCACGTAAACAACAAACTCACTCAAGCATACGCAAGTCTATCCATGTTATTTCCTATAATAAACAGAAAGTCCTACTTTAAAACCAGAATGCACATTTTTAATATATAAAACAATTCTTCGGCGTTAATTTTGTAAAATGTTTGTGCCGTTAATTATGTATGCCTGTCCAGTTTGGGGAATGTGCATTTCTTCCGGCAAACTGAAAAAGATTCAAATTTTCCAAAACAAAGTTTTAAAAATTGCAGTTGATAGTCCATGGTATATACGTAACTCTCATCTGCATGTAGAATTTGGACTCGATACCATTGATGCTTTTATTAAAAGAAGTTGTCGTAAGTTCATGGCAAACTTAGAAAATGTTCCAGGAGCTATTAGCTTTCACATTGGAGAACCTACTTTGCACAGGCGTTTGAAAGCCAGACTTCCTCAAGACGTAATAGACTGATTTATAGCCATGTCTATGTAATACTTATTTGTTTATTTAACTTACTTAAATATGTTATATACATTTTTTTGTTTACTCATTGTTATTCATGTTACAGGGTGACTCATATATGAGCGAACCCAATAATGTTATTATTCCATCTGTTACATTTTCTGTGTATAATATGTAAAATATTGATCCAGAAATAAAAGTGTAAAAAAAATCATATAAATTATACGTACTAAAAAATGCCTCTCGCATAGTATTATACAATAAGAATGTCATCAAATACCTTTAAGTATTCAATCCAATTATCTATACATAGTGTCCTGAAAGAAAAGTCCCAAACCTCGGAAAACTTTTATATATGTCAAAATAAAGAGAAAATCTAAAGTATTTTTTTACATAAATTCTTCGTTTACCAGATAGCCGCCAATTTGTTTGTTTTTTCTACAAGAGAATTTTGATCACCGAGTTGGCTCAAGCAATCTTTATGAAACTCGCTATGCAGTTAAGATAATAAAGACCTATTCTAGAGTAAAAAATCAACTTGATCCAATTTAATAATTGAAAATGGTGGCCATTTTAAATGGAAATTGCAGGAAAATGAAAAACATACAAAAATTACTAAGATCATGGGGTTTTAGGTCATTTTATTACCAATATGTCGGTATCAAAAAAGTTAGAATCGGACAGAAAAAATATCAGACACATTGACATTTGTATTGAGAGGCAGCAAAAAAACCATTTGTTTTTAGCTTTTTTGCTGCCTCTCAACATAAATATAGAGATGTATCGAGCACATGGAACTTTGGGGTTGGCACGCGAATCGTGAATGTGTGTCCCCTATATATATCATAGGGACAATATATATTAAATTTGATAAAATTTATATCAAATTAGCGTATATTGCTCTACAGAACCGTTCCATGTAAAACATTGCATTCACCAAACCTAATCAAAATATAAAATTGTACTTTTTTGGCGCAACTGAATAATTTTCAGCCCTTCCTGTGGAAGGCCCGCTTAGAGTAAAAAAATCTTTCATACAAGCATACATATTTATCATGTGATTTCTTTATCAAAAGAACACAAAGCCCTAAATTTAATCTGAAATGGACCAGGAACTTGGTAATGACAACCATTGGAAGTGTGTATTGGATTGCTATTGGCTAAGCATTGTAAAACCGGGGAATAGTTAACGATAATTCACCTACTTTAGACACCCGACCGAAAGTGTTAAAAATGTTTATAGGTCACAAACACCTACAATTAATAAGACTATATAAGACATATAAGGTGGGCTGCTGCGATCCTGGGGTGGATGGCCCACTAGGAATAAGAAGAAAGCTGTTAATTAAGTCAAAGGTTAAATTTACATCAGGTTAAATACGCCTATTATTAGAAAACAAACCCGAAAATAAAATGTTAAAAGTGTTATTCTGAACAAATTATTCTCAGATAATCATTACATTTCAAATGGATGCCTTATTTGACCCGATTGTTCATTATAGGTAAAGTTTGAGGCATTGTGTTCTACTGATAAAGACCTTCAATTGGATATCCATTTTAACATATTCTTGTATTAAAGCTTTTATTTGGACTCCAAGTGGGCTCTCTCTAGGAAACAATATAAACTCTACAGTTATGTTTATACTTAATGATTTTTATTAAAACTGCTTTAACTTATGATAGTTCTTTTGTTTTGCTTTATATCTCCAACACTTCATTTGTAAAAGGCCACTTAATAGTTTATGCTTAACTAATATAACAAGTTTATTACAAAATTACGTTATTTTAGTTAATGTCAAGAAAAAACAAGGGAGCAAAACGTATACCTCTTTATTTATTTTTATTACATTTATTTTGCAATACATTTACAATAGCATACTTTTTAATAATCCAATTTTTTTTTCATAGATTTTGGTTTGGTAATAAATAAGCCTATAGAATAATTAAAGCCCCTAAAATGCAATATAGGAAGAAATTTTGAACATCTATGGGTTTAATATCTTCGGAAATGTTGTAAATGTATTTATATATATATAAATATAACAATGAAATAATAATGTATTAAAAATTTAGCAATTTTGAAATGAATAATAAAGATGTAAAACCAAACACCCTATAAGTGCTAAAAAATAAAGATTTTCAATTTTCGTTGTGAGTATGAAATGTTCTTTTATGTCTTCATTTAGCTCCAATGTTAAACAGGTTTATCAATGAATAGTCTTCTAGTTTAATATAAATTTGCATCCATCGTAAAATATATTATTAGGTTTTCATTATTTATATTTTTAATGATTTTTGAGTCCAACTAAATATATAAATGTCAACGCAACGTTTTGTGTATCATTTTTTGTTCTATTTAGATACTAGTTTTACGATGTTAAACAAAAAATGTGAATTGTAATTTTAGTAGATTCACGATTAAGGATTCCTTTTGGTAACTAAAAGCAAAGAAATAAACAATTGAAATGAGATTTACTTTTTGACCATATAGTAGAACCTCTTTAATCCGAACTTCTGTAATCCGGACGATTTGATAATCCGAACACCTCCCGGTTTAATTAGTTCGGATTAAGGAGGTTCTACAGTATAGCTTTTTTCATTACTTTTACTTAACTACTTTCATAAAGTTATAAAAAAGACTGTATTAATGAGACAGTAAATGACAGATCAAGTATTTGGACAGTATACAAAGCATGCACCTCATGTACAATGGTAATAGTTCTTTTCTCAAGAAGTGTTTCGCGATTGAATTTCCTTTATTCTCTCCAGGAAACAAAAAGATGACGTATAGCCGTAAGAGATAATTGTTGCCCCAGTCACGTACGTTGGAAGGCTCGTGCGGCCCACTCACCCCCTTGGAATGTTGGGTACGGCTTCATAAAACTGACTTTTGGAAGCTGTTTAGAAGTGCATTAGGGCACCAAACATAGTCACTTAGAGAGCTTTTACGTTTTCCTTAATATTTCAAGTTTTTATTTATCCATCGTAATGTTAAGATTGTTTTGTTTTAAAATGACATAATCTGAGATTCGTGTTAAATTTGGACCTCGTTTTAAAAAAAGGAGCCAGAAAGATTGAATGAACCAAAACACCTTATGGTAACCCCAGTTAAATTAAACTTATGAAAAAGTTGATATTCTCTAATTTTGTAATAAGGGTAGGATTATGAATGCATGGGACGAATTATACATTTTTAAAGAAACATATCATGATAGTATAAAAGTATAAATGAACTTATGAACAGGTTAATTATGACTACAAAATAATGATCACAACGTATTTTTAACAAATAAGGTGAAAGAAGGTAATAAAAAATAGTAATTTTGATCTCCCTTTCTTTGATGATTCCAGCCAACCGTCATGAGTCTGACGGTCACCAGGCCGTGACAACTGTTAGTATATAAGTAAAGAAGTTCAACGCCAATTTCATTCATTTGTAAATCCGTCTGGTCTGAAGATGTTAAATGTAATTAACGAAATCGATCACCATATTATTTTGTACACTTCAAACTTATACTTTAGTGAATTTGTGTTGTATTACAATTTAAAGTAACGATCAGTTTAAAAATAAATTGTAGTAAATAAATTTGGACTTTTATGTACCTGTGAAAAAAATGTACTTTGGATTCATTTAATAATATTGAATACTCAATATTCATGGATGTGCTGGATCCCTTGGTGAAATGAAACTTACCATAAGCAAACATGATTCTTATTAAATTTGTTTAACATTCACTCTCTAGTTCATATGGGCCTACTTGCCTTTGCGTGTACTTTATACAACAAGTTAAGTTTTTATCGTAAGCTCAGTTGAGGATACGAATTTTTGGACCTTGCCCTCGGCAGTCCAAGTAAGTTGATTTTAAATAGGAAAAAGTATACTTTGGGAAAATCTCTATGTTTTAGGCCGCAAAGTAAAAGACTGATTGAGTAACAAATATTTACTTAAACTTTCCTTCTATATGTCAAGTTACACTACTCATTAATTAAAAGTAAACTTTTTAAATGACACTTTTCTAATCTAAATGTTAACGCCGGTGTTTGTTGGATAAGACAAGCCAGATTATCGGAATTGAGATGTAAGAAAGTCTGTTATTTAAGACATCGTAAAACTTTACTCTTGACCAGGCTGCTCTAATTTATTTAGGTTTTCTTTACACCTTTCGTTTTCCTATTTCTTTTCAGTTGTCATGATTTATTAATTAACAATTAGAAAGTTCATTGGAGAACTTGTTTATTACAAGAACAAAGGTATTAATAGAAGTAGTGCACGATCCTCAGCAATACTTGAACGAGTAATTATGCTGACAGATGCAGGAGCGTAAACTCAAAGTTCTCCGAGTGTTCAAGAATACCATTACGCCATGCCGTCTCTCGATCAATGCAACCACAACAGACACAAATCCTACGAAATCGATATCATCCGGCCGTCGAGTGGTGGTCAGGATGCTCAACAACTTCCTCATGGAACTTCCGGTGTGAGAAGGGATTAGTTGGAAGCCATAGAAATACCGAACAAAATAGTTCAACCACTTACTAAGGCTGAAATCGGTCTTTACAATTCCTACTAGTGGACTAGGAAACGTGTAACCTAAAACAGATTCAGTAACAGTTTTGTGGAAATAGTGAGATTGCCATCAGTTCCTTTATTGTTTATTTTATATTTTTGAATTAAGGATCTTGTCATTAGCTATACGAGTCCCTCTACACACCAAAAGAAACGGATTATTCAAAGTACGAATTTAAAGTCCGTAGAGAAGACAACTCTATGCCAACGTGGTAGATCAATGGCTAAGGCTTCGGACTAAGGGTTTGGTCCAAGGTTCGAATCCTCAACTGAACCAACGGTCGCTACTTTGCTCGTTGAATAAATTTCACGCACAGACTTGTAGGGCCATTTGGACTGGTGACGGAATTTTTATAGAAAAAAACTAATAGAATCTTTCATCTCAAACTTTTAAGGAATAAAAAGTCAGTGATATCTCAAGAAGTTATTTGTAGTTAATGTTGTACGCTTTTGTAAAACGTGAGGGAGGTGGATGGGAAATTTTACTGGTACATTTAACATAATTTTTTCTTTGTATATCTAATGTATATATATATATATATATATATATATATATATATATATACATATATATTATAACTGTTATTAGTGCATATATTTACCACAGAAAAATATCCCATGCATTGAAGATGGAAAATCTAGTTTTATGGTATACGATCAGCTCAATTATACCAAATGTCGTTCACCAGGACCAAGTAACAGGTTAGGAGGTTTCATTCCATTAGTATCAGTCAGTTCTGTAAATATGTTTTAAATACATTGTTAAAAGTTCAGCTCATTGTTGTGTATGTAAAAAAAGTAATTTAAGCAGTAAACAGGTAAGCTACATAAAGTGTTTGCTAGTTTTAAATATGAAATTTAAACAATTTAACAACGACTAACAGTATCCGTTTACCTGGTTAACATATTTTTAGATCTGCCAATCAAAGTGGCGTAAGTCTATTTTTTCATACCTAACCACTATAAGTGATCCTCTTACGGGACATAAGTGTCCACAATCCCAGTTATAATCAAATTATCGGAAAGTAAAATTAACTTGTTTCCTTTATAAGGCAAAGTAACAATTTTCTGCTCCTAATGATCAACTTACCAGCTAAACACCAACAAAATTTTGAATTATCTAAGTTTACAGAATCAATAAGGATAAATAATCAAATGCGATTGACTTACTGACCGTAATTTACAAATAACTATAAGGAGTGTGACCATGGAACTTGGCACAAATATACTTTATAGACACTAAAGGTGTGCTAGGAAATGATTTTAAAATATTTTCTCATAGTGCTAAAATAACGAACATATTTAATATCCGAATACTGCCAATCAGAGCAGTTCCATCCACCATACGAACTGGAAAGCTTAATATGAATCATATTTAAATAATAGATTAGTGTTGAACGATGGACGTGTGCATTGTGTTTAAAAACAGCAAAATCACATGAGCATGAGACAGGGGTTGGTGTAAGCGAAATTGCAGAGGTGTCCCCTAGAGTCACACTGATTAGATAATGTGGAACCAAATCAGATCGAAACTGATTGTTAACTTAGTCATTCACCCTTGTACCTTAGAAACAATAGTGACACCAGTCGTGTACTTTATGAATATAGTTACATTGTGTAACCACACTAAAGTACATAACTTGGTGCAAATATATACGGGTAGTTTGTTTTCGGGAGGAGGTTGTTCGAGTCCATAAAATATCTTGAAAGCTGTACGTACTCCCTGGGTAGTTCTAAATGAGCAACAAGTCTGGTAACTGGACTGTTACTATTTTGTTATCTTCCAGATATGACAGCTAGCACAAAAAAATCATAATAAAAAAACAAATAAATAAATAAAAAGGATAGTGCAACAAAATCTGTTTATATAATACAGGGAGGAAGGGTGTAGAAACGAAACTTGTTTATGCTGTGCTGGAGGGGGGAGGGGGATGAAAGTCACGTACGATGAAGTGATGCCTCAAGGGAAATCTGAGAATAACGACTTCGTAAGGGCTTATTGTATTTGTATTGGACCGCAAATTAGATTTATTCTCTGATCGAAACTCTGATAGTTGAATGAGCTCCTTCAACGGAAGGCATACAAAGGAGACGGCACTGTCTCCCTAGTAACCGTCAATCTGAAATGTATTGGGAGTACAATTGGTGATGTTAACATAGTCCATATTCAAATAAATCTCATCTTACTTCTTACTACTATATAAAAATGTAATGGTGTGTGTGTGTGTGCGTACGTGCGCGTGTGCGTGCGTGTGTTTTACTCAATCAAGCAAAAATTACTGAACCCATTCGTCTGAAATTTTGCATGGACATTCTTAAGTCTCTGGTTAACATATAGCCTTATATTTGATTTGAAACTCCATCAGAAAACCACCGCAGGGGTCCTAAGTAATATCAATTCAACCCTTATTGAAGTACCGATTTGACTATTATTTGTTATAATAGTTTTATTAATCAGCTGTTGGAATAAATAAACAACGTACATAGTGCTGAATTAAATACAAGACCAAACCTAACCACAACCACGGAGTAACTAGAAAGGTATCACGACGAAGCTGCGCAATAACCTGCGACGTCATAAGGGCGAAATTAGTTGGTTTGATTATTCGATAAAATACTGGTAACTAAATCTACCAATCACATGGAAGCATTTAGCTAAATAGTAGGTAAGTTATTTACCACTTATCAGTTGGAAATGTAAACTAGGGAATCTGAACTGTATTTTTGTGTTTGTTGTTGCCATTTCGCCCATGTGACGTCAAAGGAGATGCGCGTAGGTAACGTCTTCTTTCCTAGGAGTACCGTGACCACAACGCACTTTTGCATTATATAGATGCCAGTAGGTATATGTTTTGTATTACTGAATGCAATAAGCACAACATAAATCAACGTAAATCCCGTACGAAGGACGGATACTATGCTGGTAGTTAGTATGAGTTTCAATATATTTTCATGATAAAATGGAAGGTCAAATGGAAATATTGATTTAAGTTACATCATTCCATCTATATTATCATATTTATTTTCCACTTTTAAATAATTTTTGTAGTTTTTCTCTAGCTATCAAATTATATTTATCGCTTTTGTTCATTTATGTTGTTTATTATTTATTCTTAAGATGCTGATCGTCAATATATGGCCAATAATGAATTTAAATTCAGTGTCATGAGGGTAAATTAGCTAATATAGTCATTGTCACAAACTAAATCCGACTATCTCCTAGAAAGCGTAATTAACATAGCACATTGACATATGAACAACTGGTGGTTATCGTTCGTCATCATTTTCAAAATGTGCTAAGCCTCTGATTGGGATCGAACCTAAAACCCTAAGCTTATGACGCTGGGCTTTATGACCAACTACGCTACCGACCAATGGAGATACTTACACACTTTTACCTCCATATATTTGTATATTTTGTAACTTAATTTTCAAGTGGCTTTTTAAGTTTGTTTTATTTCACTTTAAATATTATTATCATTCCACAAAACGATGTGTTTATAGTATAAAATAAAAAGTTAAATTTTTTTAAAAAGAAACGAATTGTTCTGCAAATGTCTTTTATAAATGTTGTAGGGGTGTAGTAACTTTATTCAATGGACCATTCATTTTTAAGGTCCTTATCATGATTTCATGTTAAAAAAGATCATACAAGATTTTTTTTAATACAGACAAGGAAAGTTTGTTATTAAGTAAAATTTATTTTAATGGTTTGTTAATTAGGCAGTATTTAATTGGTAATTATGTTGGTCAACAATACTAATTAATAGTATTTAATTATTTAAGAAAATAGTTCATTCAATAAACGGTTGAAATCGTATATAAGCACAGAAACTTAAATTAAAATTAGATAATTCAAAGTAAAAAATTCCAGGTAATTCTAGGGAGTAAATAGATAGTTATCGGTTTATTTTTATCAGAATATTCAATGACGTTAACTATTCAAGCAAATACCATTTAGTGTCTCTTAGATGGAATTAAGATGTTATTCAATCGTAAAAATTTAATTCATTTTAACAAATTATCTCTCCACATTTTACTGTAACCATATGAGCTGGTAATCGAATGGAGTATGCTCTTTGACGTATAGCTTTTAAAACTAAGTTTCAACAAAGTGGCGCTCACGGAAGTTGGACAGGGATTGAGGTTAAATGTTTCTCAAAGCTACTGAGAGAGCTATAAAATCCAACTTGGCTACTTCCGATACAATTTTCAACTGAACGGACCACTGAAGCAAATGGCGCGACCTTAAGTTTATAGACGTGTAATAGTTGAAAGTGTTGTGTTTGGTTAGTACGATAGTTGTTTCATTGGCAAGAAGATTTTTATAATTTATATATGTAGTAATGAAATGTAAAGTGTCTGAACGTTTTTCTTTACACAGTTGCTAATTATTTAGAATGATTGGAAAAATTTGGTGTAGTAAAAAGACTAAAACTGTGTAAAATTATAAAGACAAAATACATTCAACCAATGACTTTTAAAAACCAGTATATAATGAATAATTTGTTTTTTGTTATTTTGACAACAAATATGAACCATTAGTTGTCAAACAAGTGTTATGAAATAGTATAAACAAATAACATATGTAAACATAGAGATTACATAAATCTATTCCAAAAGTTGGTTTAAAAATAAAAAAATAACAAGTGAATAATGTGTAGTTTATAATTAAGCATGATTAAATTATTGAAAATTATAAATATTTACCTAACCCTAGTTAGACACACTTAATTTTTTTTGACATAAAGGACACTCTGGGATGTATCACACCCCATTTATATAAACCTCATAATTATTGTGCTTTTGTACTTTTTGGGGCATTTTACGTCTTAAATAAGAGATTGGCTTCTCTGTAATGTCAAACAATTGAATTAAACACATTTTAATCATTTTTATAGCATTTTGTTACACTTTTCAGAAAAAAGACACGTATCATGACAAAATATGTAGCTAGTAATAAGATCGTTCAGAATAATATCAACAAATTAAAATATTGGGATAAAAACAATTTTAAACTAGTATATACAAGTAATTTTTGTTACTAAATACAAAAATAAATAAAAAAACTACGTATAAATATCTTAGCCAGAGGGACAAAGTTCATCAAATATAAATTATTATACTACGAAAATGTGGTAGACATTTCTAAACAATCTTTATATTTGTGGGTAGAATTTAGTTCTTTTTCTTGAAGTAAAATCTTAAATCATTATTATTTTCATTTTCTTTTGTATCTAAAAAACAATGAGACAAGGCACTAAAACCATAAGCACTAGAATAAAAAATTGTAACATAAAAGACACACTGGAGTTTCAGACACCCCAAACAGACAATAAAGTTATTTAGTGACTCACAGAAAGCAGTACTAACCAGTCTATGGTTCCTGCACGCAGTGATACTAACTGAATTTACATGGACGGAATAAATCCCCTCTCAATAAATAATAGAGTAAAATTAAAATTAAATTTTCATGGGGTTTCTCACACCCCAGTGTGTCCTACTAGGGTTAAAATGATATTCTATATACAATAACATAAAAAAATCAAACGCTTTAACGTTGTCGATTGTACTTAATAGTAGGAAAACTGCTGATTAAGTTTTCTGATTAATTATACAAACTGGTTAACCAAAATAAGATTTAAATAATTTGTTTGATATAAAAATTAAAAAGCAAGTGGAAAGAAAATTATGCTGATAGTTATAATTATCTATGGGAGAAGCTAAATGAATGTAATGAAAAAAATATTGATCTAAATATGTGTGCACAGAAGCTGTGTAATTAATAGAATAGCAATAATAATAAATATGTTAATATACACTATTCAACAATTATTTTAAATTGTTAGTTATGTTGTTGCTTAACTGGATTTCTCTTTCCACTGTCCATCGCCAAGTCTGTCTGAGTCTTCCTCTCTTCCTTTTCCCTTGCAGGTCCCAGTATAGCACTTGTCTGCTTATGGTGTTTATATGTCTCCTCAGCTTGTTCCCTGTCCATCCATAATTCCTTTTCTTTATCATCTCCCCAACATGATCTTGGTTATATCTATGTCACAACTCAGCGTTTGAAATTATGCTAGGCCAGAAAAGTTGTAGAATTCTTCTTATACTATTTACTATGGGCTTTGTAATTTTCCAGGTATGGCATGCGTATAAATGACGGATTTCACATTACTATTAAACATTTTTAAGTTTTCTTTCTTCTTTTTTGTTTGTGTGATGAATAATGAATAAAATAACTAAGTTAGCGTTAGTTAGTACCACGGGTGGCTGGTATTAGAAGTGCGTAGCTCAGTGAATTTGCCGTTTTATAGGGGAGGAATGTGGCGTGCACATTAGAAGACAACATTAATTTGCAAGTTGGGGGAGGGGGCGGTACCACTCGGTGTTAGCCCCACGGACCTGTCAAAGTACTATACCACTCAACTGTAATTTAATACGTTGGTTTGTTTTTATCAATTCTCCTATGTAAATTAGTACTTTGAGTTCTTTTCATAGGATAAAGTAGATATACATGTTTACAGTTTTACAGGACATGTCTACTGTCCCATGATAACTAGCATCTATTCCTTCTTGTTTAGTACTCAGGATGGGTAGTTAGGCTTTCTCTTACTTATATGGTTACTTTAAGGCAAATGTTCACCTTTCACATGCTATGCGTACTTTAGTTTATAATGCGTACTATTGATAATATACATAATAATATCCTATGAAATAGCAAAAATATACTATATTTTATGGAAAAAATAAGACACGTTATTTATATAAAATGTTTGTATTGCATCGACAAATGGGTATTTTTATTTATACGAGAAAATCTGGGAGAGTCACGCGAGTGTGTAAACTGACTTAGCCTTCGTCTCATGATAAGCTGTCTTTATTTTCTGCCGTATGCGTTAACATAGAGAAAGGATTTGATCATTAAAACAAACTTTTTTTAAAGTTGGTCTAAAACTCCATTTTGGCCCCTTGAACCCAAAAAAGTGGTTTTTTTCTAAAACATTTTGGTGTCTGTCCGTACGTCTGTCTGTTTGTGTGTATGTGCAATTCACTGGAGACCAAACGGATGGATAAATGTTTATGGAATTTGGTATATAGGTGTATTTAGCTAATTTCTCCAGATCAATTTTCACTTTAATGAAATTTTAGTTTTTTTTATTTTTATGGACAAAAAATATACAAAAAATTAATTTTCTCAAAAACGCCTTTAACGATTTTGATTATATTTTCAGAAAAGATGTGAATTACAATTTAAAATATTTTATTAAAACTGCATGTCTCTAACGTGACTAGTTTTTGAGTTATGGTAAAAACATATTTGGAAATCAAACTGGTAATTTTCTTATTTTTGGTTTTTTTACTGTTTAATATGGGGGAAAGTTTGTGCCAATTCTTTGCAACTATTTCCTATTTCTTTTTTTCAGTTTTCTTTTATATATGCAGTCATGTTTGTGTTTCTTTACCTAGTTCTCTCCCAAGCTATGAGTTTTGTTCAATTTTTCCATTTCGTCCTTTAATTTTCATATACTTATTCTCGCTTGGACTTGAGCTATAAGTTCACAATCCATTACCATATCACTAAAATGTCTTATGGGTAAACATTTGTTATAAGACCA
The DNA here is from genome assembly GCA_035578905.1 of Stictocephala bisonia. Lineage (NCBI taxonomy): Eukaryota > Metazoa > Arthropoda > Insecta > Hemiptera > Membracidae > Stictocephala > Stictocephala bisonia. Next base: position 208,935 of record JAQJVL010000646.1, on the reverse strand, counting down.
AAAAACCGAATGTTATAGGGTTGAAGAATGCTGTCTATGTAAATAAGTATATACGGCTTGCGTCTAAAACCTTTCTTATGTTAGGGCAGATATGAAAGGCATATCGCCCATCATGATACATTTAAATCACATTTTAAAATCTATAATAAAGATACGTGTGAGACTATTAATGCAACATTTTTATGTCATGTAATTTCACTTAAAACGTGCGCTATTTATATTAAATAGATTAGAGAGTTCGTTTCTTTAGGTGATTAGCACTCGTCATTGCATTGCTAGGGATAGGAACGGTATATCGATACATGGGAAATATCAATAAATATGTTTAGATATATCGATATAATATCATCGATATTTCTTTCGATAATATCGGCCATATCGATATTTCGGTCCGATATATCATATCACTAAATATTGACATTGTTCTCTCTCCTCAAAATTATTACGACTCAGTTTTGTTTTACGTGAGGTTAACGCACTTAAATGTAGTTTATGCTAGACCAGTGGGTAGAACGGGTAAATGAAGATGTGTGTGAGTTGGCTCTAAGATGCCCAGCCTGCCTCGCCAGTTGCCTTACAAACCACGTATAATATCATAATAATTAAAGGTATAATTATTCTTATTTTGATGTTTTTTTTTTAATTCAACCCCACAGACCATAATTTTGTTAGATTTGTTAGACATTTGTTAGATAAATGTATGTAATTTTTACATTCAGTCGGCTATTCTAAATAGTGACAGCAAAACATGAATGTAATTTTGTTCATGACATAAATCATTAAAAAAATATATATATATAAGTTACTTGATATATCGATAGTTTTCTGTCGATATTATTTCGAGTTGCGAAATATCGATAAATCGATTTATCTATATGCTGCAAATATTTGCTATCCCTATACATCGCAGGATCATTACATTAAGATTTTAAAATATGTAGAGCAATTTAATTTTCTTTCAGTTCTCGCCAATGATGTTCTAATTAACACATCACCTAACACTTGACAAAAATAACATCCATGGAACGTTTCCCTGACCGGCTAAAACTCCCAACTAATCCCTTCACACACCGGATGTTCCATGACGGAGGAAGTTGTTGAGCACCCTGACCAATCGACGGCCGGATAATATCGATTACGTAGGATTTGTGTTTGTTGTGGTTGCATTGATCGAGAGACGGGATGGACTGTATAGTAAGTATTACTGTGGCTCTTGTAGAACTTTGAGTATTCTCTTATGTACTTGTCAGCCTTATCCCTTGTTCCAGATTGCTTAAGTTATCCCTAGGAATGCTTATTTATATTTGAATATTCGAGTACTCTTTTGTTCCTCGAATACTTGAGGAATAAATGAGTTTTGTAAAAATCATAACATCTCACATAATTAATTTAAAGAACGAACAATCTGACACATGTATCCGGTTGTAGGCTAATTCTTACGAAACGCAGATCAAGCCCTTACATACACTAATTGTAATTTTTTTGTTGCTGTATATACTGTAATTATTGTATTATTTTTTTACTCACAAACAACATACAAACCAAAAACTTATATGTTAATATCATATATTTACGTTTTAGATAAATATATAAACAGGTTAATTCACGATATATTTATTTTAAATTTGTATCTACTTCAACTTTGATGAGTCACGTAGCTAAAATTTTATAGTAAAATTTGTAGTTTTACACGAGTTAAATGCTATTCGGCCGATAATTTCCAGTATCCTTGAATAAATTACTTTCCTACCTAAATGGATATTCTGGTGAAAATTTATTAACTTATACATTTAAGTTATTTTAAATATCTTTAACATAAATCATATGCATAAAAATAATTCTAAATAATCAAGATGTGTTTATTCGTAAAATAATTAGACTATTTCTGCACAGATTAATAGTTTAAGCAGAAATGTTGTTTTTAAGTATTCAACTTGTAATATGTGTAGTTAAATATGCTTTAAATTTGAAATTAAACATACATTCAGAAAAAATAAAATATCTGTAGTTAAGAAGGAGGGTGATTCACTAGTTTAATGTTTTAAATCTTGATGTACGTTCGAAATGCGGATTTATCAATTTTAAGCACTTTTAAAACTCACGAAATTATTTAGTTTGAATTTTTTACTGTCGTACATTACTGCGGTTTTTGACTCGCGTAGTACAACTTCCGGGAAGGTTATAGGATTTTTTAAATACCTTGATCTATTTATAATATCATATGTGATGTTATTTTTAATGTTAATCATTCAACTGAATTAGAACCTGAAAAATAAAATGTGGAAGTCGTTCTGTCCCTTTACATTAAATGAAAAATGAAAATTTAATTTAATTTAATTTAAAAAACTGTTATTAATGTGAGGTTAGGATTATTTAGTCCTACATTCACCCCATTGCATTCCTAATAAATATTTGAGGAAACGCCGTGATAAAAATAATGCTTCAGTGATAGTAAATATTATTCAAAGTTGATTTTTAAAACCATTTAAGCCCTCACATTAAGGAAATTGTGTTTGCTTTCTTCCGTATAGGAGTTTGTAAATTGTGATAAATAATCCCCTGTGTTAAGGAAATGTTTACGTAGATATTAGTGTTTCTGTATAACTGCGTAATTCGCTACCAAGTCTAGATGGACGGACGCGCTGCCCTATAACAGCTACGGTCACGCGAACCAAGTCTGTTGTAAATAAATTCTATGCCGGAAACAATCATAATAGACTTCCTGTCGTAACTTATTGCCTGTACGTTCCATTTGGAATACAGAGCCATTTCTTTAACTTTATGTCTGAGAAATAGAATGGAAAACGTTTCATACAATATTAGTTTGCTAAAAATAGAAAATTCCAACTAAGCTTATGACTCAATGCCAATCATATGCAAATAGTGATAGCAGCACGTGTTTCTTATGACACACATTAGAAAGTTAGTAATAATTAGTACAAAATGTAATTTTTGGTGTCATATGATGGAGTACATTTTAAGTCCACAATAATCGAAAATACCCAATAGTTTATAACAAACTTTAATTATTTTTTAATTTTTTTTTTTTTTTAGTAATCTTTAGACACTTTCACTCGATTATTGCAATTTAACTTTTAAATTATAATATATATTTTATTATTAATTCAATTGGAAATGGTTAAGATTAAAATCAAAGCCTAAACATTTCTTGAAATTATATTTTTCTTAGTGGTTTTTCCTGTTTTAATAAACATGTAAATCTCTTGTATTGCTTATACTGCTGTATCCAATTAAAAACTGCACACTATAAGACAACTCATGTCATAGCCTATTGTTATGGTTCACAGGGTCCTATAAATAATAAGGCGATTACACTTACTGGCTACTAAAAGTTAATTTTCTTTTCACTAACTAGTTAACTAAATTATACACTACGAGATATATAAAAACTTAAATTACAAGATACACAATATTTAAGGGCTTGAAATTAAACCTCTGTTATTTACAATAATAACCCTCTCTTAATTCACTCAAGTTTTTTTACACAATATATGCCACTAAAAAACCATTGTTAAACAGTGTATGACTGTAACTTAAGACCAAATATCAAAGATACATTTCCACTGAGACTGACTGACTCGTCGGCTGAGGGGTGCATTTATATAAGGTGCCATTGCGAGTCTAGAAGGTTCCGGAGGTGTCGAGATGGTTCTGGAAGAGGAATCTAGGTCTTTCTAGGCGCTTTTTTGCGAAAGTTCTGGCACCACCTAAAGGCAAATTAATTGCAATCATAGCACCTTCTAGAAGTAACTGGAATGGCTTGGGAAAACAAGATTGCACCATTAATCACCCAGGGAGGGGGCACAATTAACCGAGTGAGGCTTCTTGTAATTGCGTGATCCATACACTGTACATATAGATATAGGTAGGCAAAAAAATAAGGGAGGTTTATAAGGACGTAAATATTTAATTAATTAGATATGATGGGGGATATCAAAAGAATCTGTAATATACTAGTTTACTCGAGCTGCTTTCTAACACCAGACATAAAATATCTGTATAAAAATATAGTTTAATTCCATTTAACAAATTTAGAGTGAAATATGTCATCATAATGAAAAAATATGTCATCATTATATTTTATCCCCAAATTCTTCCCTCGACAGCTATTTTTCAGTGCCAGTGTGTCTCATCATCATTGATGTGTCTTTCTCCTGGTCTGTTTTCATGATTAATTTTATAATGTTCATCCGATGTTGTCTGATGATATACAATCTTAATATCATCAGACGATTGGCATCTTCTTCTTCCTCTCTTTCTTTCTTCTTCAATAAGTGCCCTCGACAAACATATTTTCTCATTCTATGTTGTAGGGCTGTTGAAAGCAGACAACCTCGTTAATTTTAACAAAATATGGAAAAAAGGATTTTGTGTTCTGAATAAGCATTATTTTTTGCATAAAAAACCCCATTACTGAAACTAAGGAAAGGCTTAATAAATACTATGGGGACTCTGCACCATCTGTTTAAATGATTAAGAAGTGGTTTACAGAATTCTGTTGTGATTATACCTGCACAAGTGACACAGAACGTTGTGCCGTTTGCACATTACGATCGTCTCCCTCGGACAGTTTAGTCGTCCTCTCTGTTTCATTTAGTTTTAGTGTCTTTGTTTTTGTGTTCCATGATTTAGTTTCAGTGTTCCTTGTCGTCTGTTGTTAGCTCACAATTCTAGCTTTGCTGCTGACACAACCCACCCACCCACCCATACAAGTACAGTGGTATTGACCACCCGCCCACCCATACACGTACAGTGGTAATGACCCACCTGCCCACCCATACGCGTACGGTAGTATGACCCACCCGCCCACCCATACACGTACAGTGGCATCTTTGACAAATGACCTTTCCTCTTCTACTCTTCTTAATTCTGCCTTAGTATCTTCCAATCTTACATCTTCCACCCCCTCCTTAGTCTTGGCTTACATCTATTCGGCCTCGTCTTCTTGTATCTGTATGTGTAGCATAAACTAGTTAAAACCAGTTGCTGTGTTACAATTAATAGGTATATTTGTAGTTTAATGCCTTTACGAGTTCAATATAGAAATATACCTTGCCTGAGGATTTAAGTTTGGGATGGCAACGATATTATGATAAATCGGAAATATCGATAAATATGTTTCAATACATCGATATATTTGTATCGACATTTTCTTTCGGTAATATCGGCCATATCGATATTTTTGGTCCGATATATCATATTACTAGATATTGACACTATTATTTCTCCTCAAAATCATTACGGTTCGATAAAACACATTTAAACTGCCTCTTATGCATACAAAACTTGCAATGACATAATAAAGTACCTTTATACAGTTTTTTACGTGAGGTTAACGCACTAAAATGTAGATTATTGTAGGCCAGCGGGTGGAACGGGTAAATGAAGTTGTATGCGAGTTGGCAACCCTGTATTTAATTTTTACATTCAGTTGGCTATTCTTAATAGTGACAGCAAAACATTAGTGTAATTTTGTCTAGACATAAAAGTTAGTGAATAATTTTAAACATATAAATCATTTTAAATTCGATGAATCGGTTACTCGATACATCGATATTTTTCTTTAGCATTATCGTTAGATCAATATTTGGTTTGCGAAATATCGATGATAACTCGATTTATCGATATGATAAAATATTTACTATTCTTATTTGTAGTAGTATTTGCTATCTGTAACGAGACCTGTTAAGGGTGGGCATGTTCAGTTCGATTTCAGCCACAGCGGTGTCGTAAAACTGTTTTACTGTGACCGTAATCGGTCATAATAGGCTGCCATTCCATTTCCAGTTTTAACAGTCCCCTCACATCATAGCTTCTACTAAAACATGCGATTGGGTCCGAATAAATATTTACGACAGTGAATATTCATTTTTACCAGTTTGCAGCTATTTCGTTTAATCGAAATAAGAGTGTATTAAAAATTTATTTATTTGAAAAATTAATATTTACAAAAAGGTTACGTTTGTAATTCGTGGTTTCTTCTTAAAAACTTCATGATATAAAAGTTCTCACTTCAATCCCATTCAGAATTAAAACACATTTTGAAAGGGATCAGCTGATAGACACCAGGCTATTAATTAGTGACACGTTCTAAAGAATAGTCGGTCTTAGTTCGTAACAATGACTACACTCTTCTACACCCATCACACTGATTTGAAATTCATATCACCTTTATCTTGATGATCGGTATCTTAATGATAAATAAACATTTACAAAGAGTATTTTTGTAAATGATTTTATATACATTAATAGATTATACCCTTAAAGTTAAAAAAATCCAATATAGACGTTTAAAGAATAAACATGATTTTTTAAACAAAAATATAACTTTCAACTTAAATATTTGTAGGGTTTTTGTTTTATTATAATGACTATCCTATACTGATTAATTATTTTGTAGTTTAATTTTTTTAATTATTAAATATGTAAAATATTATTTTTACTATAAAATATTGTCAGGTTGTTTAGTATCTTTAAAGAAAAACAATAATGTGAAGATAGAAATATTTTAAAACCGATTCCTCCTAGATATATATGTAGGTGAATCTATTGATTTGAACATTTTTTTACAGTCATTAGATATTTAATTCATGAGTCCTAAACTATAAAAAATCTATAAAAACTTCTATTATTATGACATTATATAAGTGATTTGATAATCAAGCAATATTACGGAAAGTAGGTATTTTTTCTGTTAGAGGAAATGTGTGGGAACCAGATCTCCAGGGAAATACAAGAGGAACGAATTTATAAAGAGCTCTCTTTGTTTATATGTTGGTTTACTGAGATTCGAAAGAGTGAAAATGTAACACTTAAATTATGGGTAGTAAATATATTTGCTATGTACTTGTTGCTGGAGCTTCATATTTATATGATTCTCGAGGTATCCTACATGAAATGAATTGAATTAAAATTGAATTGAGTTCAGTTTTGTTTTTTCAAAATAATGTAAAAAGTAATTTTTTATTTATATATTTTGTTGTTGTTGTATTTTCAGATAATTTATTGGTTAATACTGTTTGATCAAAACAATTTACGATTTTTATTTTCCATATTTCCATTATATTTTCCATTATATTATATTTCCATAATATTATTATTATTCATTATTAATATTATACGTCTACCAGGAAGTTCTTTCATTAAAATTATGTTTATACTTATGAATGCATCACTTCAAAGATGCGAATTTGGACTTTCTTGGTACATTCATAACTAAGAAACTATTTTCTCAGTTATTCCAAAATTTTAAGAACAGACCCTCACAGGACTGGTCTTGCTCATCGGTTATTCTAAATTACGTAATTTTACTGCAAATAAGTGAATTTGATGTTAAATAATGCATGTTATTTGTTTGTTTTTATTTTTTTACGACGAGAAATACAATGTCTTCTTTGCATCTTATGCTTTTTAATATCACACAATTTAAAAAATTCATTTACTTTATATACTAAATTGGTGAATGTACTTTAACCTGCCTGTTATATAATACAATCGCTACGCACACTTAAAGCGAGACACAGCACCCAAATTCACAGGATCACGCTTTAACGACTGCATGCAAGTATATAAATGGGAAGGGGGAATTGTCGAGTGACTGTGTGTGAGTAACTCACAGTCAGACGTACAGCCAGCGCTGCGATTGGAATTCAGCTGTCCCTAATGCCGGCCGAACCACCTTAACCCCTTTTTAACGTAATATCAGTATTACAAAATAATATGTCATTCCAATTATCTTTTATCTTCAAAATAGGGAGGTGAGAGGTTTTAATATCACTCTCAGAGTTATATTTGTGGAAGTTTATAAGACAGATTTTAAAATGTTTTTTCCCAATTTTTCAGTATATTTTTTCGATTTAAATATATCTTACATATCTACCTTGCTTATCTAAATATCTAAACTGTATACCTTTAACTTTACCACTTAACTAATTAATTCCCTTTTTTTAAATAGCACGAGAACGAAATTTTAAGACACGAAATTAAAGTTGTTAAGATTACAGGTAATTCAGGGTTAAAATAGGGATAAGTACAGTAAAATAATCATCTAAAGGTGATGTTGTTTTTACAATGTTTACTTAGAATGCGATATTTCAAATCTACGGGCTTTGACAGTTCAGGTAGTTACAAAACACTCCTGACTTCTGGGTTTCAAAGTGTATCGAAATAATAGTAAGTTATAAAACTGGCAATGATGTACATTACATTATTAATATTATTATTATTCATTATTACAACACTAATCGTCGTCAAAATAAGGGTGAATATGAGTGTGATGAGATTAGATGAACGAGTGTAGTCATTGTTACTATCTAAAGTCGACTTCTCCTCAGAAAGAGCTATTTATTAATAGCCCAATAGTCAGGGCAACTAAGGGATCTACAGCTTTACGTGGAATCCGAGCCACGTAGTATTGTTATGATTTTAAGCTAACTAGCAAGCCTGATACTCAGTTCTCTTTCCTACACAATATCTGAACCTTGACTACCCTTCATATGAACACTCGAAACCTCTCTAGTAGTGTCCACGTCGAAGGCAACCATTGTGCGGACATCGATTAAGAGGACCGAGCATAGTCTATAACCTATCACCTACAATCTCCTCAACACTTTATTCCCAAGTAGCTGGATTACAGCACTGCACCACTCGTGTCGACTTTTATAAAAGGAATTGTAGGCAGTAGTACTACATACTGCTTTCTTGGGCCTAAACAAAGAACGCATTTTTTACCTGAAGAAAAAACTTCTACTTGCGAAAAAATTATATTTTATCAGTTGCAAACATAAATTTGGGGAAAGCGAGTGGCCAAACGCCTTAAGGTGTATGATAGAGACTTTGTACTAGATCTACTGAGAGTACTGGTTCGGATATTGGCCTTGACTGTTACAGTTCATCGATATTATTGACCTTATATACTGTACTGATTCTCCCCCTGTTTCTGATAAATTCCCCGCACATGTATAAAGTCTATTGGGTAGGGGTAGGTGAGGTTAAAAAATAAGGCTGGTTTCTACTTACATAGGTATGACGATTATTATAAATTTTTCTAATGTCATTACAAAATAAATATTTTATTAATTGGTTGTTTGATTGACTTAAAAAAAAGTATTTGGTAAAACAAGCATTAAATTCCACTAAACAATATAGACAAATTCTGGGGTTTATTCAAATGAGGTTATCTCTTTTTATCAATGTTTACTCGTAATATTTATCTTTAGAAATATCCGAAACGTTTAAACCTTGCTCATGTCAAAAAACAAAATTTTAATAAATTACATTAAACATTACAGGAAACATAAAATTAAAACGCGAAACATAAATTACAGGAAACATTAAAGTTTTGTTTCCTGCAAGAGCTGAAGAGATTCTTTCAGACACTTGATCACGTAAAAGATAAGAAGAAATGAAATATTATCCTTTGAATTGAATTCGCTATATTCTCAACAGAAAACAGTGCAGTGAGTTATGTACCCTGGAGTAGGGTTGGCTCCCCGGTCACGTAGGACGCCGTCAGTGGACTGGACCGCCTTCCAAGGGCTGGTTAGGGAGGCCAGAAACCTGCTTAGTAACTGTTACATTCAGTTGCAAGGATTTAAGAATTATATTGCCAAATTTGAGAAACTATTTTACAAACACACAGTTTGTAAAGGAATTACTATTGTTTTGTACGTGAGATAATGCACTAAAATGTAGTTTATTGTAGACCAGTGGACCAGTTTATTGTTTTTTATAAGAAGCCTAATAGCATTTTTAAATGTCAAAAACAAAAATAACAAAGTTATTACATTATTATTTTGTAATTAACATAATAATTTAAGGTGTTGTTATTCTTATTTTGAATGTTTTTCATTCAACCCACATTCCACAACTTGTTTCTTGTAATTAATAAATTTCAGTTTTACTTTTAGTAAAACAGATAAATATTTTACAATTCGATACTTCGGTTACCAGATAAATCGATATTTTTCTTTCAATATTATCGTTAGATCTATATTTTGTTTACAATTTATCGATTATTCGATATATGGATATGTTGAAAATATTTGCCATCTCTGTGTATAACACGGATTTTGTACTTATCTCACACTTTATCGTAGTGAGAAATGATAATAAATAATCACCATGAAGATAACATGGGTGCAATAAACACTTGCTAATGTGGTTTTGCACTTTGTTTCTTATTTTAGACACCGTAGTTAAGAAAGAGCGTTCATACAGTACACACTTTATTGGAGGTTCTTTTGCATTTGAAACTCTTTTAACATTTTGACACTTTTATTTCTGGTAATGTTTTTAATTACTGTCTTACATATCTTAATACCTCAGGCTGCAAGTACCACCCCTTAAAGAACCCTAAAATACATCAATTGTTTCTTTGACGTGACCAAATGAATAGCTAATAAATAATTACAGAAATGTGACCTAACTAAGGTTTTTGGAACGGGATTATATTAAAAAATGATGAACATGTAAATACTCTGAAAGAGTACATTAGTATATTTTCAATCAGAATAACTGCTTATGACTTGAAGTTCCTTGAAAAAGACTTTTGTTCATATTATTTATATTTATAGACTGTTGTGACTATAATTCTATATTTACCAATTTAATTTGATGATTTCATGCATATTAGAAGGAATTGGATTTTAACCTTAACATTATTATCGTATCTACATTTTTGCCAGAGGAACGCCAAACTATTAATGTGATGTTTTCGATGCAGTCACATTGCCGCCATAAAACTGCTGGCATCACCCATAATAGACTTTCATTTACAGTTTCACAACTCCATTCCCACTAGTAAACTATTAAAGCAGGAATTTATACAGACCATACATCACCTTCTTCGTGTAACTACTTGATTTTCCCCGTTATCATTTAGTTAGTTTAGTAATGCAATAACCACACATATCCAGCTTAGGCCACAGTAATTTTCAATATATTTAATAAGGTACAGTATATTATCATTCAGGTAGCATTATCTTGTAGGTATTTGAAGAAACTACAGAAATAAATAAGGAACGCTTAGGGTTTAGGAGTATCTACTACATCTATCAGTTTTTGTAAGACCACTTTAAAAATTGAGTTATTTGTTAAAATGATGTGTATTTTATTAGTCTGAAAAAAGGCCTAAACATTACACAAGAATATTAGAATTTTATTTGCTTCATACATTAATAAAAAGGAAAACAATTGTCTGTATTTGTATATAACAGAACATAGTTTTAAATAAAAACTAACCTTTTTAAAATTATCCTTCTAAACATTACTAAGATAATAAACAGTTATTTTATACCAGATTACATCGCATAAATGTTTTAGAACTTGACAATTTGTGATAGCTGAATTTTATAATAATATAAGAAGATACATTTTTAATTCATATAACCTAATGTTTTTTTATTGGAAAAGAGATTTAGGAAAATGTTGAACATCTAAAACACTCCTGTTGCAAATTTTTGTCCAAAAATAATGCTGTCTACTTTGTTAGATGTAATGTGTAAGATCGAAAATTGTACTTATCATGTCTTGAAAATGAATTTGCTTAAGCTAATACTAAACAAAAAACAATGGCTTAAATAAACTGTTTCTCTTTGGTAAAAAAAAAAATAATAATAAAAGAAAAAACATTAATATCAAACATATCTGATACATTGGTACAATTATATCTTAAATATATATTGATATATTTCAGATATACATATCGAAATTGTCCTCCGAACATCATGGCATCCGCCCACGGTTTGCTATCGACATGGACACTACTAGAGAAGTCTGTGGTGTCCGTGTTGGGTGGTAGACAGGGTCCGGCTGTTGTGTACGGAAGGGAACTGCATATCCGACTTCGACTTTTTAGTTAGCTACAAAACAAAAACATTATGTGTTTCGAATTCCACTTAAACCTGTATGTCACTTAGTTGCTTTGGCTATTGGGCTATATTTATCGTCCTTTTTGAGCTAAGTCGAACTTAGTTAGTAACAAGACTACTCAGATCAGCAATATTCAGACTACACTTGAAGAATCTAGGGGACTACAGTTTTTTTTTATTTATTTATTTCTTTTTTTATTTTTTTACTTCAATATATACTTACACTCGTAGAAGTATAGCTGGCATTACAACATTTATTTTTGTTTTCAATTGCTTTACGTCGATTTGATCTTCATTTTACATCCTGAAAAGATCCTTTAACCTTTGAAACTCACTATGTGGCTCAGCCCTTCCATCATACACTTAACCCTCTATGTAACATCCCTTTACACCCCAAGTTCATTCCACAAGTTAACTGTATAGAAAATCAGTTGAAAGTGTAGGCACCCTTAGCACTCGGCATTTTTACATTACTTTTATTACATCCTGAAAGGATCATTTTCAGTTCCGTTCTTACCATAAAAATTACTAACCTTAAACTGGAATTGCATGGATTTTAATTTACTTAAAAAAATAGCAGTCATAAAATTTCAACCTCTTAATAACTTTAAAAGGGTAGATTCATATAAAAATTATGAAATACATAAAAAATAACCCTTTTTAGTATAAACATAGTGGTACTTTTTTGTATTTTCTACAATAATTATTGAATGAATATTTATTGTTAATATCTCAAACTATTAGGTATATAAACATGATTTCGAAAACAACATACAGAGACACACAGAAAACTAAGATAGAATTATATTGTATGCCGAAGACTGTTTGTCTTGACCCATCTTGTAAACCTTTGGTCAGTGATCACGAGACGCACGTACATTGTATTTCAAATTTATATGTTGAAATCAACAAAATGATAAAGCATAAAAAATTATTAAATATTTATTTTACTATACAAGGTGTTTCAATACTATCGCTACAAATTTTGGGATATTGTTCCATAGACCAAAAGGAGTCAGACATTAATGTAATTAAACATCTATCTCTTTCCGTTTATTGTGTGTCGGTCTATACGTGTTTTGTATTTAAATAACTATATTTTTTTAAAAACTCAACTAAATTTTACCAAACTTCAGAAACGTATTAATATACTTATATCTGATAGTAAAACAAGTTGGGTAAATTTGTCTTATACGTTTCAAAATGGTGGCTGTTTAAAATATTTAAATTGAAATAAGTAAAAAAGTATTAATTATATTAAAATAGTACTAAGATAACTTTTTGAATATTTTAATAGAAATTAAACAGTATGTTAATTTAAAATTGAATATCAAATAACTGAATTATTGCAAGTTTCGTATGACTACGCCCATAATGGTTTCGAAAATACGACGTTAAAGCTAACCAACTACTTTCTACATTTTCTTAGTAAAGTCAAACACCAATTAAAAATTCATTTTAACATTTTATTGGCGGTCGATTAGACTTCTATTTAGTCTCGCATGAAAATATAATGATTACTTTTATATGTTTTAATCAATAAAAAATACTAAGGTTTGTGGGGGCGAAGGAAAATATATATTGCTCAATCTTTGAAAGCCCGCCTGGGAGTGGATTAATACCGCTGTTCACAAGGCCCTCGATCCCGACTCGTGTTTTCATTGAATGCTGTAAAGTGCCTTTCACTCTTTGACGCGCTTCTCTTACTTGAAAAATTCAGGTTTACTCTTCTTTCAAAGAAATAGGGTATGATAAAATATATTCCTTATAAGCGGATTTAATTGATTAGATATGTATATACAGGGTGTAACGACACTATCTACAAAAAGTTTAGAATATTCTTCCTTGGGTGAAATGAAGTAAAAAGCTTAATGCCTATCTCATTGCGTATAATGTCTGTCTGTATGTGTTCTTTACCAATTAAAATGTTCTTTACACCCGAATTACAAGAAAAAAACAAAAAAAAAAAACAAATGATATTACAAAATAAAATACCAAATTAAGCAATTGTTAGTGCGAATAAAAATTAAAACAATGCCTTGTTTTTGAAAATCAAGTAATGAATAAACAATGTACAATGATTTTTTTTTTTTTTGTGACACTTAACTTGACATAAAATTTAATATGTTAAAATGCAATTCTTTTTAATCGTGATTAAGAAATACCGGTTTAAACAGTTTCACACAAAATAATTATACATTATTTATTTATTATTTGGTTTTCAAAAACAAGGAATAGTTTTAAATCGTATTAAAAGCACTAACTATTATCTACCAATGTATTTTGTTGTTGTTGTAAAACCATTATTTTTTTCTTTTAATAATTATGGTTTGAACGTTTAAAATAAAAAATAAAACATACAGAGAGTAATTGGAGTGAGATAGTCGTTGGTTGCATTAAGTTTTTTTTTGCTTCATTTTGTCCAAGGAGCAATATCCTTAATTTTGTGTTGGGAGTTTTGTTATACCCTGTGAATTGGAATCATAAAACGTTCAATAGTGGATAAGTCATAATACCTATTAAACATTATATTACGTGTTTTTACGAAAAGAAAACACTAATTATTAATTAAACAACAATTATATGTATAATGTCATGTCGTTAAACTAGGTTAGGTTTCATTTATAATACATTGAAAAATTCACATTTATTGTTTATTTATTTCCTTAAAAAGGATAGGCCGATTTCCTTTTTAACCTTACTCTGGAATTTCCTCATAGACTGTTAATAGAAAGTGTACGGGAGTGAACCAGTCCAGTATAAAGTGTATATTACTCTTATAAACAATCAAGGCTTGGATTCGAACCTGTTCTCTAGCCCAGCTAAACTTCCTAACGCCTTAGACCACTCGGTAACCAGCTCTCACTGTATGTTTATTTTTCAATGATTTTTTTATTTATAAACTGGAACAAATAGACATTAAACTGAAGCTTTAATAATAAAATGTATGAATATGTTTATTAAATAATATATAAATATTTTTAAAATATTGTACATATTTTTGTATATAACTAAAAACTTCTAAAATTTATTTGTATTTTCAAATTACTAAGTCATAAACTTTAATAAATTTGCAAGCCCTTTAGTATTTGTATTCCAATAAATGAAAAACTATCAATAAGTTATTATCAGAGTTTTTTTCACTTGTTTCCGAAGTTAAATTACTTTCAAACTGAATCTTTGTAAGGTGTAATTTATTGGCAATGTTCATTTTAAGATGGGAGATTTAGCACACTTTCGCAAATTGAACTTCATAATTATTGAGTAAATAACTTCTCAGTGCCTCCTAAAAACTGTTTGCACATTTGCTATCAACAAAGTGCCCATTTAGTGCTTTAATGCATAACAGTCATAAGCTATATTTATATTATTGGTCTATTTATACAAACATTTAAAGTAATAAGGGTTTAAATACAGTGGTTATCTTTAATTTATTTAAAAATGTATATTTGTGTTTATAAATTATGACTTTAGAACATTTTGATTTACTCAATATTTGACAACGATAGTAAATGCTAAAAAAACCATAAATATGCTTACTGCCCAATATTATAACTTTTGTTTATTAATGTAGCATACACATTTGTTGGTGCACACTTATTTATTTAGTATTAGGAACGACACGTATCATTGATAAAATAATGTTCTAACGTATCTTATAATTTTATAATTTATATGTCCTAGCATAAACTAGATTTTTTCGATATTGGTAAATCTCTATATAAAAGCGTGTTTAATATTTTTGTATCTAATAGTTCTCTATATAATCTCTATATACTAAGCCTACGAGGCTGAAATTTTGTAAAGTCAAAGGTTTTATGTTGTAGATGTGCATCTAAATAAAGATGTGTTTGATGTTTTCGTTTTCATCTGTACTGTCTATATAGGGGGTTTAATGTTTTTGGCAATAGTATTAATTTATATAAAAGGGGTTTTTGATGTTTTGTTGATGATAGTACTAAATATAAAGGGGTTTTTGGTGTTTTTGTTAGTGGTAGTACTTTATATAACAGTGATGTTTGATATTTTCGTTTTTTGTTATACTCTATATGAAGGGGTGTTTGATGTTTTCGTTTTTGGCTGTACTGTATATAAAGGGATGTTTGATGTTTTTGTTAGTAGTAGTACTCTATATAACAGAGATGTTTGATATTCTCGTTTTTTTGTTATACTCTATATGAAGGGGTGTTTGATGTTTTCGTTTTAGGCTGTACTGTATATAAAGGGGTTTTTGATATTTTTGATAGTAGTACTGCATACAAAATAGTGTTCGATATTTTCGTTAATGGTAGTACTTTATATAAAGGGGTGTTTGATGTTTTTGTTAGTAGTAGTAATCTATATAACAGGGATGTTTGATATTTTCGTTTTTTGTTATACTCTATATGGAGGGGTGTTTGATGTTTTCGTTTTAGGCTGTACTGTATATAAAGGGGTTTTTGATATTTTTGATAGTAGTACTGCATACAAAATAGTGTTCGATATTTTTGTTAATGGTAGTACCTTATATAAAAGGGTTTTTTGGTGTTTTTGTTAGAGGTAGTACTTTATATAACAGGGATGTTTGATATTTTCGTTTTTTGTTATACTCTATATGAAGGGGTGTTTGATGTTTTCGTTTTAGGCTGTACTGTATACAAAGGGGTGTTTGATGTTTTTGTTAGTAGTAGTACTATATATAACAGGGATGTTTGATATTTTCGTTTTTTGTTATACTCTATATGAAGGGGTGTTTGATGTTTTCGTTTTAGGCTGTACTGTATATAAAGGGGTTTTTGATATTTTTGATAGTAGTACTGAATACAAAACAGTGTTCGATATTTTCGTTAATGGTAGTACCTTATATAAAGTGTTTTTTTGATGTTTTTGTTAGTGGTAATATTCTATATAAAGGGGTGTTTGTCTGTCATTACCCCTGTCGGTTTACTGTCTCTCTCATTCATGACTAACAGCTGCAGGAGTCGTTAAAATTAACACCTTAAGATCATTAATTTAACGTAAGCCGTCTCTTATAATGAATCTGACATTACATTCGCTTAATTTATACGACTGACTGAAAATAATTCATTGTATATTATGATGTTTCAAGTTTAAACGAAATGTACATTCTAAAATTGTCTGTTAGTATAATCTAGTATTGATTAAAATATTTAGTAATATTATTTAACTAAATTAAACGTATATATCAATTTGATGATACGTGTCAATGTATTTACATATAACCAAGGTTTTCTTTTATTTTCTAGGTAAGGATGCTGTTTCCGTAACTATGGGTTTTGTACTGCTCGTAAGTTTTACATAATAATGTTCACTTAACATTTTTAGATAAGTTAACTATGTGTATTATTTCTAAATAATAGTTGTTAGGTTGTATTTAATGTTAGCCTAAAATTGCTTTTTAGCACATTTTAAATTTATCAATTGAAATTTTATTAACTATGAACTCAGAATATATTTTTATGCATGACAAATCTTGGGGGCCAATTAATGGGAGGGTTTTGATTTTTATTGTGAAAATATGTGGGGAATATTACACCACTAGGCAAGTTATTTTAACTTTTCTGTAAAAAATTATTACTGTCACTTGGATTTTGTGATTTTGATGAGATTGAACTAGATCACATTTTTATAAAAGCCATTTGCTTTACTTATATATTAGTTGTGGAACTGCTCTCCAGTGAGCAGATCGAATTTCCTGCCCAATATTAGCTGGGCCATAGCGTGGAACAGTTTTGATGGACGCAATAAGTTCCTTATTAACGATCCGTCAATACCTGTAGGTGGATTGAACCTGCCTCGTAGGGAGTGGACATTGTTGAATCGGTTCCGAACTGGAGTGGGCAGATGTAACTACTGGATATACAAATGGGGATTGACAGTCATGTGATTGTGGGGAGCGTATCAAAACAATGGATCTCATAGTTACAGAGTCCGTCTTGCGCTTTTTCACGGAGGGATTAGCTAGCATAAATAGAATCAGTGACGCAGATCTTAAATAGCTTGATGGATTGGATTTAGCTCTGTGAAAGTAGACCACTTGTAAGTTTTATTTCTATTAATATTTAATGACTTTTTGAGATTTTACAAGTATAGATTTTATATCATTTTAAAGCTGTTAGCTGACAAAAAACCATAAACTATACATAAAGTTGTGGAAGATAAAATATTTTAATCGTTATTGTATTTTAATAGATACTAACCATTTTCAGACAAATTACATACTAAATGAAAAATGCAAATTGATTAGTTAAGTACACATATTATATATTATAAAACTATTAAAAGAATTTAATATTTAAAACCTGTTAAAATATTCCTAAAATATACTCCCATTAATGCTTAATTAATGATTTTTGTAAAAATGTCCATGTATTTATTTTGGAACTAAACAAAACCTTATCTTCAAGCCAAGGTCGATGGTGAACTTGAATTCGTTCACATCCTGCAATTTTAATAAATCGTTTTGGTAACTTAATTAAGAGCTTATGAATGTTATTCAGGGTAAAGGCGGTTGTTAAAAGTCGTAAATCTTCTAAGCCTGAGTTGAAGTAACCTGCGGCCAGAAAACAATTGAAGTAAATTACCGAAGTTGTAAAGTATGCAGCCGCTACAAACACCTTGCCCATGTTACATTACTTGGCTTTGCCTTCATTAACCGCCTGGAAACATAATGACTTACATTACCTATCATAAATAAGTTAAGTATAAAACAAAATCATTAAACACAAGGATTTCTTTATAATTTTATTAATTCCTGTAATATATAACTTAGGCTTCATGCCCTGGTGTCTTAGACAAGTATTTCTCAAACGGTGGTACGTGAAAGCATTTTCATTTTTAATGCAAATTTTTCAAACCACGACAAACAAGATAAATACTTTGACAAAGTGGAAAATATTTTTTGTGATGAGGGAAATTTAGTTTTTTTAACTGGTAACACTGCTGCTGTAGAACAGAATGCAACTATTGAACTAGACTTATCTTGTATAGGGCAGCCTCAATTTAAATGGCATCCATTGTTTTTACAAATTTAATGTCAAAGTTTAGCACAGCCATTAATGGGGGGTTTGGTAATAAATCCCCCAACGAGTGGTGCGAGTTCATATACAATTGGCGATACGCCAAGTTACGGAAAATTCCTCAGGTAGGTATAAAAGTGCTAAAAAATAAAAATAAATAAAAAAAATAAAAAACACTGCTTAGAACAAGTCGCGTATATTTCTTTAGTTATTACTAGACGAAAATCTGTAGCATTCATGTTAAATTACTTTATTTAAATTTGTTTATTATTCCTATATATCGAGTTGTTTTGAAACTTGACACTACAATAAACAAAATTAGACATTATATATTCACATAGATAGATAATCTACCTGAATCCGATACATCAAATAGTAGGCCTACTTCAAATGAAATTGTACATATTTTTCATATTTAGCTAAAATGATTATTTATCTATAAAATGTTATTAAGAAAATAAGTATCGTTAAATTTCTTTTTATCAAACTTCAGTACTGTATAAATTCGTCCGCAGTTGTACTAAGAATCTATTAATCAAAGTAGTTATTTACAGTAAATAGTAATTCGGAAAATATTTTTAAAAAAACTTGAATATTTTGTATATAAATACTATTAGTTCAAATTTTCTAAAGTTCAGTCATTAATAATTGATAATAAAGAACTTATTAAAATTTAAATAGTGTGAAGTGAATAACAAATTAAAATTTCCTTATTAGTTTAAGAACTCTGATAAAGTCGTTTTCATGACAGTTTGATTCGAGTTACACAGTCGTTAAAAATTTGTTTCCTGCGAACAGATTCAGTAATAGAATTTCATTTAATTTCCAGCCTCACCACTCTATTCCCATCAATAAACTATCAAAACAGGATATTGACTGAGTCTGGTTGTAGTTTAGTAAAAAATAAATGCTTGCCAACAAAAATCATGTTGTCGTTTTGTGAGTTTTAATTTTCGGTAATTTTTTTTCGTTGAATAACCTAAATCACTTATTTTATTTCTGAATATCTATGAATATTATCTTAAAGCTCATTAAACCAGATTCCAGTACTAAGTAATAAGGGTTTTCTGAAATTCTAGGTAATACATTTTTTTCTTATAAACGCAGGGATTATAAAAACTGAATATTGATATGATTTTAAAGTACACAATAATCAGGTAAAAACCAAAAGTTTCATTAGATTATTTTAGTTACTATCAATACATTACTGTGTACATTACTACTTATGTGTAACTGGACTATTATTTATAAAGTACTTTTTTTAATTAGCCTGCATTTATCTCAAAATACTGCATAAACAGATAATAGTATGAGTAATTCAAACATTATACACAGTAGTTTAAAGTACTTTTTATATGGAAAGGACGGTAGTAGTTTTTTTTAAACTAATCAGTAGTAGCTGAAATTAAAATGTTTAAATCAAGTATATACAAGGTGTCGATCTTTGACTGGCGCATATTTCATAACATTGTTTGTTAGGTCAATTACAAGCAAATAATAACATATAATGTAGTGTCTTATCTCGATTCGTTTTCTGTATGTGTGTCTGTATGTGTTTATAACAAAGATTTAACTATCTGAAAAACCGTCTGACTTAAATTACTTACTTTTTGTATGAAGGTCGACCTTACAAAGATACATTTTATGTAAAAAGGCTAAATGCCTAAAATTATCGGTTTCAAAATGGCGTCTGTTTAAAATTGTAAAAATCAAATATCAAAAAACTAAACTTTTTATCCAAACATATTAAGATACATGATTTATAGAACACGTTAAGTCAAGTTCAACGATATTCCATTTTAAAAGATCGGTTTTAAGTGACGAGAAAACGTAACTTTTGTGACTGAAAGCATTATCTAGGTAAAGAGTACTCAAATAACAATGCTTTCAATCACAAAAAAATAGGGTTTCTCTGTATTTTATTGACCAACCTTTTAAAATGGTTTATCGTTGAATTTGGCATGACGCAGTCTATAAATCATTTGTCTTAACATTTTTGGATAAAAAATTTAGTTTTTATTTTTGATTTGACTTTTACATTTTTAAACAGACGCCATTTTGAAACCGATTATCACATACATTTAGCTTTTTTACATAACAATTATCTTTGTAAGATAAACCTTCATACAAAAAATCATTACGGTATGTCAAACTAATTTTGAGATATTCAAATTTTTGTAAAAAATACATACAGATACACAGAGAGAAAACGAATTGAACGAAATAGGACCCATGTTATATGCCATTTTTTGATTGTATTGACCTGACAAACAATCCTCTAAAATATGCGATAGTCGAAGCTGGACACCCTGTATGTATATATATAAAAGGCTCTTCTTGAATGTTTGATAAATGTTTCAGAAGTAGTTTAGGAGAGTAGCCTTACATAAAATTTATGTTTAACGCGGATAGGTACATTACGAGTTTTCGATTGCTGACTAACTACTGAAGGGGTAGTTTAGACCTCCTAGTTGATAACTACAACATGAAACACCATATCATTTTAATCCTGGAAATCCATTTTACCCCATGTATAATAAACATTTTGTTTTTATTTTACTTTATATTTATCTTTCCATTTCATCATTTACGTGTTACTGAGTAAAGATACGAATGATACAAAGTTATAGTGTATTAAAAAAGAAGTTAATAAATCGGTAAATATGGAATTTACCGATTTAATATAGGGGTCCTACACAATTTTCATGACTGTTTTTTTAACCATTCAATACTGTCCTTACGAATACAAAACTAGGAAAATTTATCGAGGTTTTAATTAAAAAAAAGAAAAAAACATTTACTAAAAAAAAATCTATATATATTATATTAACGATATGTAGTTATTACTGCTGAACATAAATATGACGTAAAATTCGTCATCAATAAAATATATATTCAACAAGAGGTGGGTTAGGTTAGTATAAGTTGTCTATGAATTACTAACCTAAACTAACTAACCAGCCTAACGTAGCTTAATTTTAACTACTACACAATATAAATGTTGAAAATATAGTTAGCTATTTATTTTTTAACGCAATTGTTGACTGAATTATGTTTAAACGTAATCATGATTTGTCTCATAAATCTTTGGCTACATACAGACTTTGTACTAAACTTATTTCTAAAATATCTCCATATAATGTACACTTTCTCTAAATCGTGCTAAGTCGTTTCAAGTCAAAAATTATCTATTTAAATCAGTACACCGAGACTGAATAACACGTTTTATTTGTGGTATATTTTATAATAATAGTCCAAATATTTTAGTCATACACATAGACAAGTTTTTTCATACTCAACCCCCCCAGAAGAAGTTTTCTGTATTAAGGAAATAACGTTATGTATAAATGTTTATTTGAAATTGATGTCTATTATTTTCAAAATAAACCACTAATCGAAATATCAATCGGTCCACCCCCCTAACCCCCCCCCCTAGTTTTAGTGCCTGTTGTTATAGTTCAGCTGCAGTCAACAGTAATTACAAAGGTCTCCAGACAGTCGAATAGCGTCTCAAAGTTGATAGTAAGTGCACTGTAAGCTGTTAACCTAGAATAAATAGTGTAATGGCTCGAAAAACGTCTAGTTAGTGAACTTGATATGGTGACTACGACATTGACAACGTATTAAATCATACGTTAGTTGTCAATTAGAAATGTTCGTAATAGTATTTTATTCTTCTATTCGTTCTGCATATCTTATTGAAGTAATTTAACACTTAAACAAGTTAAATAAATAAAGTCCATTAGGTTAAATTAATTTTTAGCCCTATTTAATGTGCATTAGGATGTAAATGTAATAACACCAAACCATCTTTGAATAAATTTTAATTAAATAAATTGTAATAAAATTTTACACAACACAAGATTATTATGTATCATTAATATTAATTTCAAAGAAAAAGAAATTGGAAATTTTGTTGCAATTAGTAGGTAACCTTAATTCTTGTGAATGTTATTAAGACATTTTTTTAATTTCTTATGTAAAATCTGGAAATGTTTAGGTAACATTTTTAAATGGCAAGGCTGGTGGCCGACTGGTTTAAGGAGTCAGGACTTTGAACGTAACCTAAAGAAAGTGTAGGTTTAAATCCAGGCATTGACTGATTCATATTATCATTGACTATAGAAAAAATAAGTTTTTCTACTGTTGAGGGTCTTAAGAAGACGGTTGTCCTACTCAGTGGAACTAGTTCTTGTTCTGTCTTCACTGGTAGCGCCAGTGGTCTCCCTCCCTATCACTCTTCATCCCTCCCCCTCCCCCTCTCTCCATCTCTCTCTTTCCCGGTTTTCCTACTCAGTGGAACTAGTTCTTGTTCTGTCTTCACTGGTAGCACCAGTGGTCTCCCTCCCTATCACTCTTCATCCCTCCCCCTCCCCCTCTCTCTCCATCTCTCTCCTCCCCGGTTTTCCTACTCAGTGGAATTAGTTCTTGTTCTTTCTTCATAGGTAGCGCCAGTGATTTCCCTCTCTATCACTCTTCATCCCTCCCCCTCTCTCCCCCACTCTCTCTTCCCTACTCTCTCCAACTGAATAACTAACAGCTGAACCAATAGTAAACCAAACAGTCGTCCAAATGTTTAGTTGAAACTAATCAACGTTAGATAGTAGCACATATGTGCATCTACAGCAATAGCATTGGCTTGGGCAGTCTGACCGTAGTTGGTAGTCCTGAATCGGCCTCTCCTTAACAAATCTTGAAATCATCCAAGGATCAAGGGATGAAACGTCAACGGTTTTCCTTAATGTTTTGTGGTTTTATTTGATAGTTCTCAAAAAGTTTACTATGTGGCAAATACTGTTATTTTAAGTAATTTATTAGAGGCTGGTCTATAACAATTTTGGAAAAGTCTCCTGTTGATCGTTTGTTTATTTTATTATTTATCCTTAGCATTATATTTAACAGATTTTATTTCTTTATTTGTCCTTCAGATACCGATCTTGATGATGAATGAATATGGATTCCAAATGAAAGTGATAAATGTACATGAGCGAATGTAGTCATAGTTACAAACTAAGGCCGAGAATTCCTTATAAAATATCACTAATTAATTGCCCAATGACAAATGAACAGCCGGTGGTTATCAGCTGATCCTTTCAAGACTTGTTATGACTCTAAATGGGATCAAACTGAGAACCTTTAGCTTATGAAGGTTATCTTAAAGTAACTATGCCACCGACCAATTATGTTTACGTCCATAGAATGAAAAGAATCCAAATGTTACTTAGTGGCACTAAAGGTTTACAATATTAGACTTAACTGACTCCTATTCAAATGCCACAACTAATACTCTACTTATAAACTCAAACTAAATGGCGTGTAGAGGGGAGAGAATGTTTACTTCTCCCACCACAGTTCTCCTCCAGCGGCAGTCAGCTGCATGGTACAGTTCCATTCAAAATATTTTAAACCAATGATGGTAAGACAGTTTAACCATGGTTGAAACAAATTTAATTTTGTTGTTGAATCTGGCAAATACTCTATCATTTAAAATCATTAAGAATACTTCAATACAACTCAATTTATTAAACAACAAAATGGAAAATCCAATGTAAAAACTGTGGCAATTGGGATTATTGTTTTTATGTCATATCCATACTTCTAGAAGTGACCTGTACTAAGAACATATGACAGTGCGTGTTGGGCGGAAATCTGTTGGACATGCGCTGTTCGTAAGCCATCAATGATGAGTCAGATAATACTGAGTTAAGGTTTTTTTTATCCATATTAGAATTATATTTGTGAATCATATAAGAAAACCACATAAAATTTAGTAGTAACTTTATGTTTGCTAACATAAAATTTAGTAGTAACTTTATGTTTGCTAACTGTCTGCGATCGAAGGGTGAAAGCTTTTAAAACTACAACTGACATTTATGCCATAATTTTCAAGCATTTAAAATTCTTTTCCAAGGTAAATTTGTACTCCAAAATACAGATTAGTATTATCAATATGTAAATAGATGAAACTAAAGCACTGAAACTAAATTAGGGGTCCAAACAGTATTTAAAAGATTAACATAATGTAATCCCTACGACATAAGATTTTAAACAAACTGAAAATGTAAAGTTGTAACAAAGAAAAGTACATGGTAAATTTGATTAAAATAACATAACTCACTCTACTGCAATAAATAATAATTGTTTTCAGTCACATTTAACTTACATATAAAGAAAACATTAGCCGTTAGAATATTTCAGGCCACTTGTACAAAAATATAGTAAGCGACCAACTGTTGAAGCGGCAGCGTGGTCTGTTTGATTTCAGCCACACTCGCGATAAAACAGTTTTACTGTCGACGGCATCAGTCTTATAGCATTCCATTTCATTTTTACCACTCCATTAAAACTGGACATTAGTTCAACAGGTATTATCGGGGAACAAAACATACATTAACTATAAACATTTTCTGATTTATCATTTTAAGGTTACTGTGACTTATACTAGTGATGTCAACGATATATCGATACATCGGAAAATCGATAAATGTTTCGATATATCGATATAAAAGTATCGATATTTTCTTTCCGATATAATTTACTTCGATAATATCGGGCATATCGATATTAAGGATCGATATATCATATTGACGTAATTTTTTCCTCAAATCAGCACGTTTACAATTTTTTTTAGATTGCCTCTTATGCTTACAAAACATGCTTAGAAATAATAAAGAAAGTTTATTTATTTTGTTTTTTTACGTGAGTTTAACGCACTAAAATGAATTTTTTTTTAGACAGTGGGTGGAATGGTTGGCGATCCTATACCAATGTTATTACATTATTCTTTTATGACTAACACAACAATTAAAGGTATAATTTCTTATTTTGAATTTTTTTTATTCAACCCCACAGAACACAAATTGTTTCATGTAGATAAATGTATTTAATGTTTCCATTCAGTAGGCTATTCTACATAGTGAGAGCAAAACACGAGTTTGTGATGACATAAGAGTTAGTGCATTATTTTATATAGATAAATAATATACAATCCGATGCATCGGTTACCCGATATATCTATATTTTCTTTCGATATTTGGTTTGCGATATATCAGTAATTCTATATATCGATATGTTGAAAATATTTGCCGTCCCTAATTTATAGGGAAGTGTATATGACTTATTAAAATTGATAAATTAATGATAGCAAACAAATTAGCGTGGCATTTAAGAGTTAGCGTAAGATTTGGGTGGTATAATTTGCTCTGTGGAATTGAAAAAAATGTGTCTTATGATTAAAAAACACTGTCCGTGTTTGATGATGTATAGAAAACTCATTATATAAGTCTCAAGTGTTACTTACAGTTTCATAATTAAACATAATATATGTTTTTAGAAATCACAACCTAGTGAAACCTGACAAATCATAAGCTTCATACATAAGATCTGTGATAGCTTAGTATACTGTTACGGCATAGTAATGAATACTCCAATCGTAATAGTAAAGCAATCCTGTCAAAATAATCTCGAAATAAAGCGCCGTTGCAAGTCTGGATGGTTCCGAATGTGTCGAGAAGGATCTGAAAAGGAGATCTGGATCGCTGGGCACCGTTTCCGAAAGATTCTGGCTCAACCCTAAGGAAAATGGCTGTAATTTTAGCAACTTCTAGTAGATCCTGGTGACAAAAGTAAGTACGCAACTGTGCTGGTAGGATGAATGTGCTGGTGTCCTTAGTGGTGGTGCTGGTAATTTCCATAATTTGTAACAATACATAAATATACATACATAAATAACTTATAACGGTTCAAGTATCCAAACTCACTTGTCCTTATAATGTACTAATTATTTTTTTTATGTTTCAGTTATTTTTTTTTATTTTATTTTTTTTTTTTAACGATCCTGGATGTATTTTCTTTTAACTTATACGTTTTTATGTGATGATAAAAAACAAATTTTTATGTAATGTGAGTAGATTTCCTTAAATGGACATATATTTTTATTCTTTGTCGTGCGAGAAAAACTATTGTTCTAATAGTTACAGTCTGTTTATCTTTTCATTTTGATTTCAAACTAAATATCTTTCTAAACAGTATGATCTAATGTATTCACGTAATAATGAATACATTTTTGAGGAGATAGTGCATTATTACAAGGTAATGAAATATTTTCTATAAAACATATTAATGTACGTTGGATTGTACTAATAAAATTGTTTAATCTTTGTAAAAATGTCTAGTAATAAGATCCAATAATATTGTAGTAGCCAAGCGTACCTGATAGTCTCTATTTTATTGTGTATGTTAATATTTTGAATTTTGATATCTGATCTATTGCATTTTTTAGGGCCATAAAAGATTAAATGACATTATATTATGTTATTATGAAGAACCGTGTATTCCAAAGATATACGTTCAAATATATAAATTATAATTGTTACGTTCACACTTCTTATATCTTATCCTCATAAAACCATTTTTATACATCTAGGACTTTATTATTGTTTTAAGGCAGTTTTTAAGACAAGAACAAAGTTAAAAGTTCAATTTAATTATTTATAAACTTAAAGATTTGTTCAGTTAGGACAAGTTTACATGTCCTCATTCATAAGATATTCATGTTTTAAAATAATTTATCGTGAGTAAATGCACCCTCGAATTAAAATTCAAACTATTAAATACATTGACGACAGTAAATATGTGGTATAGGTTTAAAGCATTAAGTATTGACGTTTCATAAAAGAGTACTACTCAAGTATTCAATTAGGTAAAAACGTTTATTATTATGTTCTAAATGTCTTAATTTTTTTCAATATGAAACATTAAAAAAGAAAATATATTATCATACTTCATATCCTCAACAATTTTGGAATGTATGTAATAATTTGACAATTACTCCAAATAAATCCTTTTAAACAAAAATAATTATAAATTAACTGATCATCTTTGGTATTACATATGTCATACAAATATGTGATGTTAAATATTAGAAATAAATTAGATTACAAAAACACTTAATGGTTCTTGGAGCTTACTATTTGGAAGTACATAAAGCTGGCAATATAACTAATTATATAAGTCATATGGCTTCATCACAAGTGTTGAGTAAACATTTAGAGTAACGTTTACTCGTTTAAACTTTTATTACTTTATGATTTTATTAATTCCATTTACAACTATCATCTTGTTCTATTTCATATGTTGAGATCTATTAACGTATTGTACCATATTAATTTTAAAATCCACTGAAATATTATTGTTTTTACGTATGTAATTTAAAATCTTTACAAATGAATATAATTTAATTGCTTGATTTTAAATAATTTTTGAACTTAAAAAAAATTCGAGGACCATAATGATATCAATTAAATTTAAAATTTAGGGAAACCTATGCAGAAATTAAATTGACTAATATGTTTCTTGTTCGATAAATTCACTAACAAACCAAATTAATTTATATTTTTGTATCATAATTAAAACAATAATATTGATTCCTTTTATTAGTGACTAACCTAAAAGCATTGTTTTATGTCATATCAAAATATCTTGATACTATGATTTATACTACATTATATTTTTGGCTGAAGGAGGAAAATAGGCTACTCTTTGAAAGCCTTCCTGGGAGTGAAATGATGCAGCTGTTTACAAGACCATCGATACCAGCTGTTTTCATTGAATCCTCTGAAGATCCTTTCACTCTTTGACGTGCTCCCCTCCTTGAAAAGTGAGGTTTACTCTCCCCTAAAATAATCTGGATGGGGATGATTTACTGTGAGCTGAATAGCCATGAAAAATCTGGTTATTTATTCTTTACAAGATTATTACTAACAGAAGTTAAGTCGCTCATGCATCCTTTTTTTTATTTTAATTTGTTTACTATGCTGTTTATGGTTTCTTTAACTGATTTTCTGGATTTAGCTTATGTATTGAAGTCCAATCAGACAGATTAAGAATAAAAGACAAGGTTCGCTTTACCATGACACCCTTCACGTATGAAACACCACTAGTGTTTTAAAAATGGTTATATATTTATTCATTTCATATGACACAAATAGTTTTAAATTATTATTAAAGTATATTAAACTGCCGACAACCCTTAATTCGCTAAGAAGTTATTCTCTGCGCTTGCTTACCCCTCCCCCATGGTTCTCTCTGATCCATCACGTCAATATAAAAGCTCAACCTGCTACCTCTCCTCTATACAAAAAAGTTGGATGGTCTAGAAGCATCTACAAGTCTTTAGCAGAATTTCAATACGTTATCTCAATATCGTAAATTTCCTAAATAGATTTTACACGTAATTGTATAAAGAACAAATATATAGAAAAGGTGTAATTAATTGTAAACTGTTCATGCATCAATAAGATAAATGTCAAACAAACAAAATAAGCATGTTTATTTATTTACAGAAGAGCTGTTATTAATTTACTAAAATCAACCCAATTTCATCCTTATGGAACAATCTTTCAGGTGTGGTTTCTATCCCTTAGGAGTATTTAATCAAGATGAAAATACTTTATTTTTCCTATTTAACACAAAACAAACATTTGTACCAAATTTCAGCTCTGTAAGATTACGAGAAGTGGGAGAATTACGATGAGTGAGTGGGGATTTTGCCTTTTATTTTAGAGATAAATATGTTTAGGCATCGGTAATATGTACACACTGATAAATTTCCTATGAAATGCTAGATTGTGTGTCTCAAATTATCAGCTGTTTTTTGTAGTCTATTGTGGAGCGCAAGTAAATGTAAATGTAATGCAGTTTAAACCAGCTGTAGTAGCAGACCTCAATAACTAACCAAATTACAGGCACAAATATTCTTATTACATGAGATATAAGGAAAACATGAAAAGCCCTGTTACTTGCGAAGCAGATTCTCCAATTATGTATTATAGTCACCAAATATGCATAAGATAGGGTTGGTTTTAAGTTATATAGTGAGAAAGTAAATTAGAAATATTTAAAATGAAAATAATGTAGTGGAAATAGACCAATCGCAAATAAATCTGGGTTGGAGAGTAGTTGATGCTTCCAGCTGTTTCCGGTGTGAATGTATTATGCTCCATTTCACAGCGTATTATTCGGCTCGGTTTATGACGTCACACACCGGCTGCTTGAATCATTATACCAAAACAATTCACTAAATACAAACAACACAATCAACTGGAGAAAAAATACATAATATGTAGACTTTACGAGCAATTAGCTAATAAAACAATGTAGATAAATAATTCCAATATAACATTTTAACCTATAGTAAATTAGTAAAATATCAGCTGACAATATAATATTGAAATAGTATATTTCATAACAAGAGTGGAAAGTGGGGTTTTGCATGTTCGAGACCATATGTTTGAAGTGCTCGACTTCAAATGGTCGAAAATATACAAAAAACTTTCACTCGAGTTTTGAACGATACTTTCCACTACACTCCGGAATAAAAACTCATTTTTGGAATTTTAACTGTTTATTAAATTAGATACATGTTTTAAAATCAGGTGTTGTTGATTGTGGAAAATTTTCGGTTGTAAACAATGTTACTTTTGGTAGTAAACAATAGACAGCTGTTGAAAATATGATGTTTCGCAGGTTGTAAACACATAATGAAAACAGCTGAACTCATAGTAGTGTAGTGAAAATATATATTTAGTATTGTCAAGCTGTGAGTCCGTATTACTCACATGAAACCCATATTATTGTAAAAACACTTACATAAAATGAAAGGAAAATAAAAAACTCTTTGAAAGTTATTTTCATAAATGAAACCTCACATGAATAATATCTCCTTGCATTAGCAACACACTAATCATTAGAGCCCCCATCTCAAGAATATTTGATTTGTTTAATTGAAGAAAATGCTGCAGACAAGCATTTTTAACTTAAGAAAACTTGTCTTCGATAGTAAATAAAACAACTTTAAATTGACATAGATCGTATTTCACACTTTCAACCATAATGAAAAGTATGATCAAACCTAAACTAATGCAACTGTTCAGATCTACTATACTGTATCTTGTTGCAGTGGCCGTTAAATGGGACTTAATCTCACCTACACAAAGCCTCCAGCATTCTCTGTCTTGGGCCTAATCTTAGTGTCTGTCCAGCCTCCTCAAGACTTGTTGTATCTGGTCTTTCCATCTCAGTTTTGGTCTACCTGGTCGTATTCTTCCTTCTAGATCGTTCTTTGGTATTTTATCTGTAGTAGCTTCATCTTCTCTTCTTAGAATATGACCAGTCCACCTGGGACGTCCGCTCCTTACTTATGCTGTTACATCTGGGTATTTATAGAGGTTCTTGATTTCTTCGTTATGCTTAATTCCCCGGTTTCCATCCTCAAATGTAGAGCCCTACATCTTTCAAAGAAATTTATTCTCAAAGGTCTTCAATATTTTTTTACTTTTTTATCATTATCCAAGTCGGTGTGGTGGCTCAGTGGATAAGGCTTCGGACTGCTGAGGGCAAGGTCCAAGGTTCGAATCCCCACTGAGCCAACGGTCGGTACTTCACTGATCGATATAAGTTCACGCACCTGCCTGCAAGCCTATGTAAACTGGTGAGTGAAGTTAAAAAAAGTCTCTGATCTATATAATAGTGTTGGTTTTGTAATAGTTTAGTATAAACTTTATTTATTTTAGTAGGATAATATTTTGAACTTAAAACTTTGCTACTTGCATGAGAACATAATAAATTTTATGACATCTAAAAGAAAGAATTACTTTTGTAGGTTGACTGGTTATTTTTTTTTATTTTAAGTTCAATATATATAACATTATCTTACCAAGATAGCAAATCTGCGTAGTTTAAAAAAATCAGTTACTGAACAATCAAAATATTCTTTTGTGATGCTAACTTAAAAGTCATACAACAAATATTTTTTTAAAGTAACTTCTTAGTATAAATTTACTATTGATTATACCCAATGGCATCATTCGACTAAGAAAAGCGTATAAATAAATTAAAAAGCTTAAAGGTAGTTGAAAAGTGTTTATTGTGAAAGATGAAAGTTATTATGTTACAACTCAAAACAATAAAACAATGGAGGGATTTACTTCTAGAGATTATTTATTTGATAAACAGCTTAAACTCGTCTCTTTGTTAAAGTATTACCAGCATAAAATCCTCAGGCTAAGTTGAACTGCCACAAGACTCCTATCAAAGACCAACAACTCCTGAAGAATCGCCTCTGAGCCTTAAGTCGTTATTTAAACCACGAGGTACTTAACGTCGGTCGGAATTTCAAGTCATTTCGTGTATCTTTTGCTTTAGAATAATGTAATAGTACATATTTTTGTTCAGAAGATGCTTAAAGTTTAGAATTAATTTACATCTGATTATCGTGTAGCGTTTAAGGGAGTTCGTTTGAAAATTATTTTGGAAATATCTTTTTGAATAACATTTTTAGTATCCATGTAAGTAATAAATGTGTCACGGGGAAAAATTCTTAACATTTTCTTTATGGAGATATGGCTGTCCAAAGTGACTAGTTTGGCCTTTTTGGTCCATAACTAATGAACAAACCGTGTGATATATTTTACTAACATTTTGAGAATATCGTAGGCAAAAAGTTCTAACCAACCTAGTATATAGTAAATCTAAAATATGTATAATTTTTTAAGTGTTACAAATTATTTTTTCTATAAATGATATTTGTTGAAATGTGTACAGTCATTAATATATACAGTAAAATTGTAGATTAATAATTTATATAAAATGCATTGCTAGAGTTTGCTATAAATGAGGGAATTATTTACTTCTGTAGAATTTGCGGATTGGGGCAGCAGGGGCTATGAGGGGAAAGGAGGTGAGGGGAATAAAATGTTTGTTTGTAAGTCAGGATCTTTACTACTTTTAGCGGCAGTTGCGATAGAATCTAGAACTGAATTCTTTAGATCGCTAAACTGGGCGCCCGGACGACGAACACTCTAATACCACCGTTTGCATATACTTTAAAGGTTTGACCATTAAAAAGTATATTAGTCGTTATATAATTTTTCAAATATTATAAAATTATTATATTATTTGAATATAATGATATGGTATGATTACAACACTATAGGCACTGTGTTGTAACTCAGATACTTGAAAAAAACGTGTTCTGGAGATTGTAGATGATAGGTCCTTTGCTCGTCCTCTAGGCGTCCGTTAAATGGTTACTATCGACCTAGACACTACTAGAGAAGTCTGAGGTGTCCATGCTGGATGGTAGTCAGGGTCCAAATGTTGTGTAGGGAAGAGAACTGAGTATTAGATATTCTTTACGTGGTTTGGATCCCACGTAAAGAAGCTTTAGGTCCCTTAGTGGCTCGGAGCATAAGTAGAACTCAGTTCGTAAGCATGATACTCAGTTCTCTTCCTTATACAAAATTTGGACCCTGACTACCATCCAACATGGACACCCTAGACTTCTTTAAGACTGTTCACGTTGATAACAACCATTGCGCAGACGCCATGTCAGTATTACGAGGACTGAACATTTGACCTATCGCTTACATTACCAACAACATTGGGCCCCAAATAGCTGGATTACAATACTGCGCCTCTAGTTCCGACCCATAACTATACAATGTGAATATGTTTATGCAATAGTTTTATTAATTACCGTGTTATAAAACCACACTCATCGGTTCAAATTCACTCTTCAGACTGTGAATGTTAAGGAAGAAATTTTAATTCCCAACAACAAATAAAATTGAGTTAGTGGGTATTTATGTCTCTACCTGTTGATGTCAGCGAATTATGTTCCATTTCACAGACTACTATTCAACTAATTTTATGACGTCATACATTCAACAGTTTCCAGCTGCTTATATCAATACCGTTAGCCAAGTAAAGTACTCTTAAACAATTATAGTACTTACAATAATGTCATTTATAATCTTCCTAAATGTTATTTCTGCATAATTCATTCCTTTTTACCAAAACCTAAATATACAGGGTGTTTCTTTTAAAACGCAACCCTTTGCAAGTACAGAAAATTAAGGTTTAAGATATTTACAAGTTCATTGGTTGGTAGCCCTGGTTCTTCTTCTTCCTTGGCTATCAGCTGATTTAAATTGTGGAATTATCGTTCACTTTATTTGGGTTTCGTGCAATGCCATTAAGTTGAGGTTAGAAACATGGTTTTGAGCAAACTTTAAAAAAGGTGTCCATAAATTTACTAAAGAGGGCAGAACGTTGTATAAATGCTAATGGTGGTTTATTTGAACACCAAACGTAAACATAAATGTCATTAAAATTGTGTAAGTGATGGTAATGAATGTTAATAGAATTGTGTTATAGATATATATATTTTGTTTATCATTTTATTTCAAATCATGGCTTGCGTTTTAAAAGAAACAACCTTGTATATATCTACTGAGGTTATATCCTGATCTATAATGTTTTTAAAATTTAATACCACTACGTCTGCGTCCTTAAAAATGCTTGGATGTTATTAAAATTTACTTTTTATTAAGTACTAAAGATGATAATTTTATTTTTTTTAATAAATTAAAAAGGAGCAAATTCAGTACATAGATGGAGGTAGTAGCTATTGAAGCAGTGTTGATACTATGATGTGTGGTAGTTAGTGTCTGGATGTTGTGTGCGATATATAACTAAGAATCAGGCTTGTAAATTAGCTGAAAAAAAGGGCAGTACCAGTACAATACCAGGTAAACATTTATGATAAAAACTTCGAGTTAAGGCCAGGAATTTCTAACTTACTTTCTGAGTCTTTTCACATTAGACATTGGCCACTGGCTCCCCATATATCTAGGGATGGCAATGATATATCGGAAATATCGATAAATATGTTTCGATATATTTATATATTAGTATCGATATTTTTTTTTATAATATTGGTCATATCAATATTTTGTTCTGCTATATAATATCAGTAAATATTGACGTTATTATATTTCCTCAAAATCATCATGATTAAAATAACACATTTAAATTGCCTCTATGTGTACAAAACATGAATTTATAATAAAGTAACTTTATTTAGTTTTTTTTTTTTTATCTGAGATTAACGCACTAAAATATAGTTTATTATAGACCAGTGAGTGGAATTTTAGTGTTTATAAGAAGCCTAATGGCAGTTTTAAATGTGGAAAACAAAAATAACCATGTTATTACATTATTCTCTTATAATTATCATAATAATTAAAGGTGTTGTTATTCTTATTTAAATTTTTTTCACTCAACCCCACAGATCATAACTTGATTCATGTAGATAAATGTATTATACTTTATGTAGGCTATTCTAAATAGTGACACAAAACATGAGTGTATTTTTGGTCATGACATAAGAGTTAGAGCATACTTTTAAACAGATAAATGATTTACAATTCGATATCGGTTACTTGACATAACGCTATTTTTCTCTCAATATTATCGTTGGATCGATATTTGGTATTCGATATATCGATATGTTGATAACATTTTCCATCCCTACATATATCTGTATACACAATATATTAGAAAACAATCAACTCTCCCTCCCAAAGAAATATACTGTTGGAGATTTAATTTGTAAACATTTAGTTGACGACAATATGACTCAAGTAGGTCACAGTTACGTGCCTCCTATTGTCCAGCTAAACGCTGGAGATCAAGAAGTGGCGGAAACTTCAAACAAAAATTATCACTTGACTAAGAATGACTATTATTTTGACTTACGTACAGTTTTTGACAAATTATTGACTGCCGTCTCTTTCATTTACACAATATATTTTTTATTTTACTTGTTAAATTGATTACTAGTGTAGTTGTTTAGAGTTAATAAGCTAAAGGTCCTCTTTCGATCTAAACGAGAATCACGATAAAGTTCGAAAGGTATCAACTGATAACAACCAGCTGTTTATTTTTCACTCAGCAATTAACGATACTTTTTCAGGAATAGTCAACCTTAGTTCTGTAATATTCACTCGTTTACACTCAACATTATTCGAAATTCATATTACCATATATTCATAAAATTATCGTCATTCTATGAATCGATAAAAAATTATAATTTGTCATTCATATCCATAATTCTTTTAGAAAACAATCTACCTATACAACTCTCCATCCTGTTACATCGATACAAAAACTATCGATCACTATAAAATCAACAATTTATAACAATAGATAACGCTTTTCAAATATAAAAATTTGTATTTATAGTTTCACCTCGAATTCCTTCCAATTGGCTTGATAAACTGTATTCAGGATATTCACACAAATGCAGCCGCTTTGCTGTGGCTTAGCTTGATAATAACTGTTGGTTGTTGTTTTTTACTTTAATTGTTGAAAAAATATTAGTTAACTGTTTTGTTGATTTTATCTTAAATAAGTAACATAAAGTTGCTTTCATAAATAAACAATCATCTGATCACAGTTATTAAATAACAGGATATATGAGAAATTTGACTATAATCATAAATTAGCTAGTCATATTAGTAATTTTTCAGCAATGACATTTATTTTCATTTGTGAAATGCACTTTTTCGGTTCGCTTTTTATTTCAAATTACATAAATACACACTTGTATATAAATGAATGTTGTGTAACATTTGTAAGTGAATCAGTTAATTACTTTTCGAATTTTGTCTGTACAAACATATGGCAGTTTGATTATATACATGACTAGTGCAATTCATTGATAAAATAAATTGTGTATTACAGGGTGTCCAGCTTCGACTATCGCATATTTTTTAAGATTTTTTGTCAAGTCAATACAAGCAAATGCCATATAACATGTGTCCTATCTCGATTCATTTTCTTTCTGTGTGTCTGTATGTGTTTTTTACAAAAATTTGAATATCTCAAAAACTGTATGATATACAATACTGAATTTCCGTACGGAAGTTGATATTTCAAAGATATATTTTATTTAAAAAGGCTAATTGTCTAATATTGACAGTTTTTAATCAGTGGCTGTTTAAAAATATCAAAGTCAAATATAAAAAGTTACATTTCTTACCGAAACATGTTAAGACACAATATATGTAGACTACGTTATGCCAAATTCAACAATATGCTAATTTCAAAGATTGGCAGATGATTAACAGAGTAAACGTATTTTTTTGTAACTAAAAGCCTTGTTATCTGAGTACTTTTTACCCTTATAACAACGCTTTCAGCCACAAAAATACATTTCCTTTGTTATTTTCTATCGTTAAATGTTGGCATAACGTAGTCTACAAATCATGTTTAAAAAATCTAGTTTTTTTATATTTGACTTTGAAATTTTTAAACAGCCGCCATTTTAAAACTGATAATCTTAGACAGTTAGCCTTTTTACATCTTAGAAAGATGTACTATCAAATTCCATTCGAAAATTCAGTATTCTATGTCAAACGGTTTTTGAGATATTAATTTTTATTTTGTAAAATATACATACGGACACAGAAAACTATTCAAAATAGGACACATGTTATATGGCATTATTTGTTTGTATTGACCTGACAAACAATCCTCTAAAATATGCGACAGTCAAAGCTGGACATCTTGTATTTACGTAGATTAAGTATCGAAAGTAACCGTGTCGTAGTAGGCTACTGTCTTATATCCAAAAAACATATTAAGCTTATATAATCTACAAAATGAAAATTTACTTAATAATATATTTACACTAAGTATATTTCCCTAACAACCCAACTCCCATTCCAATATCTTCTATATTCTTATGACAATTTTATGGTGTCCCATATTAACCACAGCACCGTCATAAACTGTTTTACTGGAGCTGGAATGAATGGTCATAGCTTTCCATTTCATTTCCAGTTTTAACTCTTCACTCCCACCAGTATATTTTTAATACTGGAAATTGATTTGGTGGTATTGTTTTCAATTAAGATATCTATTAGCGTTAAATTGTTTACATTTCATACGATGTTCAATGTTTAGTGTATATTTGCATGTGTTGTAAATAACTTATTTAATTAAAACTATAAATCTTAACACTATTATTTGCGTTTAACTATTATTTGGTATGACTAATATTAAAGATAAAATAACCATGGATAGGTATACTTTTTAAATACATATATGCACTGGTGGCGCAGTGCTGTAACCCAGCTAATTGGGAACAAAGTGTTAAGGAGATTGTAGGTGATAGGTTTTATGCTCCGACTTGTTAATACCGACACTGCTCAACGATTGCCATCGACGTGGACACTTATAGAAAAATTCGGGATGTTATTTAAGGTTCAGATGTTGATTAGGGAAGACACATGAGTGTCAGGATTGTCAGATATCTGAAAAATCAGATCAGACCAAAACTACATGGTTTGGATTCCACGTAATGTATATTCTGTATGGACCTTAATTTGTAGCGATGACTACACTCATTCATTAAAACTCATCACATTCATCCGCCCCTCATATTATCCCATATCTCTGCAATCGATGATTTACTATTTAATAATAAATAATACCATTTATTTTTCTGTTCAAATAGAGACCTATTGGGGAAATGTTTTCGGCCATTAAAATATATTTTATGACAAATAATTATTTTCTTAGGATAGATATTTATATCTTATCTGTAAGCGTGATTTTTTAATTAGTAATAAAGTATTAATTTAAAATTGTTATGATTTTAATTTTACTGTCTCCGCAGAAATAACGTGTAACCGAGTTTGAAGGTTGTTTTATAAGAATCTAAGAGGCCTAGGAAAAATCTAATCACACTGTTTCCACGTTTAATTATACATTATGACAAATTTTAAATTGTATAACAAGGTTTCGTAATTGTTATCCCAGTTGGAATAAAAAAAGTGCCGGAATTTCAAGAAGTTTTCATTTTACACCGAATTTGCACAGTTATTACCAAAAAAAACCCGTTAATGCATCGTATTTATATTCTAATAGCTGATTGATAAAAATGTTTTATATAAGTTAGATACATTTTTTAATTTTGTCTTTTTGAGAAAATAAGTTCTTATCAATTCCCTGAAACACTGTTTTCGTGGCATCTAGAGGTCCTACAATTATTTACTTGGTCTTGTTCTAATAATTATGACGTATATAGTTATGATACATTACTTTCATATTATTGTAAGTAAATGTGGTGAATTTAAATCAATTAAAAATAAATTTAAATTGATTTAAATTATTTTAAAAACACTGCATTTACTTACACATTCAATTAGTAACCATACATATAATAAGGATTACAACAAGACTAAGTAATTCATTTTAGAACCTCTAGAAGCCAAGAAAACAATGTTTCAGCGACTTGATAATAACTTTTTTTCTCGAAAATTTAAAATTATAAAATTGATAAAACTTGTAGAAATAATTCCTTTCAACTATGTATTAAAATATAAATGCGATACACTAACGGGTTTTTGAGTAATAACTGTTTAAATTTAATGTACAGTGAAAACTAGTTCAAATTCTGGTACTTTTATTGTCTAACTAGGATAAAAATTACTAAACCTTGTTATAAAATTTAAAAATGCATATTTTGTAACGTACAATCAAACGTGGAGGACAGTGGTGTGATTAGAATTTTCGTAGGCCTCTTAATTTATCAGAAAACAACCTTCAAACTCGGGTGCACATAATTTCTGCGCCAAAAGTGATTTCTATACGTAAAAAACTCCCAAGACATGTTTACGATATATGGCACTTGATACGTATGTATGATGGTACGACGTTGTGGTCCGTACCATATTTTTATCATAAGACCCTTTATTGATAACGTGAAACCGAAGGGGTCAGAGTTAAGGTGTGTGAGGGGGGAAGGAGTAACAATTACAATAATAGCTTCCGATTGTTGTCGAGTAATCGCTGAAGTTCAGTAACTGCTATTCCCTTAACACTGTCTTGAGAGACTTGTGGCGAGAAGGTGGCGGGAAAATTGTAACTGTTATTTTTGTCACACATTCATATATAATATCTTAAAATATCAATATTAATCAATTATTATACAGGGTAGTCATAAGAGACCCCCCCCCCCCCCCAATACTTCGGGATATAGTCGAAGTAGACGAAAAAACTAAGAAAAAGTAATAACTAACTAAAACACTTAGTTTTCCTTTTGTACGTTTTAACGTGTTTTTACATGAATTATCATATCTTAATGACCCCTGAAGATATTATCTTCAAATCTGGTACATGTATGAGGAATAATACGACCTAATTTGATATGGAGTATCAATTTCCTGCTTTGAACAATTTCAAAATAACGGCCAATTTTAGTTTTCAGTGCTAATAGTTTAAAAAGTAAACATAAAAAAAACTTCACTATATACTACTGTAAGATGGTACAAAGATTGTTAAGTTCGGATCATTAAAACTAACTGATAAGTTGTAATTTTTGTAATTCAGTACATTCTAAGTGAATAAAATGTTCACAACAATTAACAATTACAACTTATCAGTCAATAATAATGATCCAATCCTAACAGTCTATTTACACTATGTTAAAAATACAAAATATAGTGTTTTAAAAGTAAAATTTAAAAAAGTTGTTTAGGTGCTGTAATTTTTTACCAAATATTACGTTTTTAGATTTTTGGACAAATTCAACAGTTCGCAACTTACTAAAATACTCGTTTTCTTTGGCCAAGTGTTTTTAGTCATGTTAAAGTGAACAATGTTAAGTATAATATGTACCTTATGATAACCGTACATTTTTATATTTGAGGAAGGAACGAAAATAGATGCACCTTTGAAAGCCCGGCTGGAAGTGGATTAATACAGCTGTTCACAAGGCCCTCGATCCCGGCTCGTGTTTTCATTGAATGCTGTAAAAATCCTTTCAGTCTTTGGCGTGCTTCCTTTCCTTGAAAAATGGAAGTTTACTCTTCTTTCAAGGAAACTAGATGTGAAATTTATTCTTTTACTTTCTCCCATATGCACTAGCATGTATTGTGATCATCCAAAAACAATTTTTTACAAGTTGGTCTAAAAATCCATTTTAGGGTCCCCTGAACTAAAAAAGTGTTTTTTTTTCGAGAAAAAAAATTGTTAATGTCTGTCCGTATGTGTGTCTGTCTGTGTGTATGTGCAGTTCAATCGAGACCAAAGTGATGGATAAATTTTGATAAAATTTTGTATGAGGGTGTATTTAGCCAATATATCCAGACTACTGTTTCACCTTTTTGAGATTTTTATATTTGTGAGCAAAAAAATACAAAAAAATTTTCCCAAATTGGCTCTAATGATTTTGAATACATTTTTGGTGAATATGTGAATTATAAATAAAAATGTTTTAGTAAAAATCACATGCCTCTAACTTGAAATTTTTTTTAGTTTTTGCAAAAAAAATTGGTAATCAAACTGGTAATTTTCAAAGTTTTGATTTTTAGTGTTTAATATGAGGGGATCCGCGTTTCAAAGTTTGTGCCAATTCTTTAAAACGATTTTTTTGTCAGATCAGTTTTCAAACAGTTATTTCATATATCTGTAAATATTTTTGTAATAGTTTAACAGCAATATATATCACTTTTAAACCCCAAAAAGAGCTGCTGGAAGATGACCTATCTAAAGAATGTTCTTAATTTATATAAATAATTATTCAATTTCAAATATAAAAAAGAAATGCAAATCATTGCTCTAAACTATAATACCCGTTGTTAAAGGCACATTTATTGATTAAACAACATTAAAAATACAAGGTAAAACAATAATACCGTAAAGTAATAAATATTGCTTATCCAGTGACACAGGCATCCTGGGTAGAGGTAATTTATCGCGGCGAACAACACCTGTAGTCTATCAGGGGCTGTAAGGTTCTTTCTACACAAACATGTAAAGTGGGTAGAATAAAGGACACTTTCTGTTAATTCACTACCAGTACTTTTTCTGTTACTTTACTACCACTACATTTTGTAACACAATTACAGTTAGTTTAGGTCAGGATAGGTTAGGTTAGATTAGGCTTCTTAAGTTGATCACAAACTGTTGAATGCAATGATTGAGTTACCGCCTAATGCGCTCTCCCTGTGTACGTTCTAGGAAAGCGATAAGATAATGCCAACGATATAGGATTCCTAGCAGATGAGGGATACCACAGTGGACGTAAAAATGGTTGGGGAAAAGTTTTTAGAGCAATAGAATATTTATTTATCAAGTGGTTATGAATTACGGACACAAAAAAGTAGTGGTAGTGAATTAAAGGAAAAGGTCCAAATTAAATATCTGAATATATTTATACAGACTAAAAAACACTTTACAGTCACACCATTGATAAGTTAATTATATTCTCATAAATTATTATTGTATATTGTTTTATTTTTTAAGAAAAAAATTTACTAAAAATCTAAACATAAACCCCCAAATAGTATATCGTATCTTCAACTGACTTCGGCATATCATAACAAGATTCAGTATACCAAATAAAGGCTTACGGGAGAATTGTTTGTTTCCTGATCATGTATTATTATTTGTCGATTAGTCGAATTGAGCGGCTTATCTGCAAACCATTAACTACCAAACTTCGGTATACCATAATAGGACACAGTGTACTGAATTAAGGTTTAGGGGACAACGGTTTGTGCCCTGATCACGTACTTGTCCATCAGTCTACTAGAGACGATCATCTACAAGCCATTTACCAAATAAAATTCGATTCTACAATATGATATATTGTCCCAAATTAAGACTAGGGGACAGGTTTGTTCCCTGGTGACGAGTTGTGAACAAAGTTAAGTTAAAATAGTTACATTAATGTTAAAATAGTTAATCAAGTCGACTTAAGTAGATTATTTACAAGCCACTTACTGACTAAACTTCGGTATACCATAATAGGATTCAGTGTTTCAAATTAAGGCTTAGAGAAAAATGATTTGTGTCCTGACCACGTACTTGTCCGTCAAATGACTTTAGCGGATAATTTACAAGCCACTTACTAACTAAACTTAAAATATGGTTGATTTTGAGAATTTTATTTGCAACCAAAAGATATACAGATTTGTATAAAACTTAACTGTTGCCAAAAGGAAGCCATATTATTTGCACACCAATTTGTTAGGATGAAGCATACTTTTTTATCATAACATTCGTCATAAACAAATTTAGAAAAACTGTGGAGAAAAAAATTATATTGCTATATTAACATAAAATATAGTAGAATGTTGTACTGTATTTTTATTTATGAAATATTTAATGAAAGAATTGTATTTCAAATTAAATACGCTCACAAAAAGATTACATTATAAATTCATTTACTACCATCATATAGGTATATTTTATACCAAAATGCATAATATGCTACTGGTTATTGTCTTATCCCATACAACATAAGCAGCATTAAATATTTAGGAACTTAATCAGTTTGTAGCTGTGATTTTCATATTATATACTTATATCACTTCAAATCTTCAAAAAAAAAAATATTTCTTTTAACAGAACAGTCAGCTAAAAACAGACAATATCGCTCTATACTACGTTTCACCGCCAGTAGTTGCTTCTATCATACGCTCTGTGTTTATTTTTATAAAATAGGCCCCTAAAATTTACAATTTGACCATTCTGGTCTTAAAAAGAAGTTTAGTAATACACTTATTAGTAATGCACCTTAATAAATACTACGCAGCACTGGGGAAAATATTTTAAATAAATATATACTTTTGAAAAATGTTTTGTTTTCCAACATACTTCCAACTCTTTTTTAAAGTATCCTACATGTCCTTGAAAATACATTAACCAATGCCGCCAAAGTTAGTCAAAGTTGTCCACATAAAAGTGAATGCTGCCTCATTAATACCACTGCAAATTTATTCCAGTGGTTCCTTAATTAGAAAATGTTAGTAAAGCAGAGGCAGTTGTTAAAAGCCGTAAATCTCTTAAGCCTAAGTTGAAGTAACCTGCGGCCAGAAAACAATTGAAGTAAATTACCGAAGTTGTAAAGTATGCAGCCGCTACAAACACCTTACCCATGTTACACAACTTGGCTTTGGCACCACGTAATTACTGTGGTAATGTAACATTTTAGTCAGTGTAAAGTGTTGTTTTATAGTTTTTACAATTTGGAATGAAATATGGTGAATATGTGTTGCTAAAACCTCATTATTTACATTATTTTCAAGTACGTCTCGTTAAATTAAGAAGGGTGATATTTCTTCATGGGTTGCAGTTCATGTATTATTTTTGGTCATTTTAGTGCTGTAAATTTTATGTATGATAAGTTGTATAACTTATTAAAAGGTCAGTTTTCTTTCATTA
Source organism: Stictocephala bisonia (assembly GCA_035578905.1). Lineage (NCBI taxonomy): Eukaryota > Metazoa > Arthropoda > Insecta > Hemiptera > Membracidae > Stictocephala > Stictocephala bisonia. The sequence goes on along the minus strand of JAQJVL010000646.1, from coordinate 164,945 downwards.
TACCTGTATTTAATTAGTATAACATTATGTATTCAGATATATGTTTCTAATTTCTGGAGTTTTCTCTGTAAATTTTTGTTTTTACTCAATAAAATACAGAAGTAATGAAGTTTGTGTAAATTTGAACTATTCTTTAACTGTTAACAATTATTTCCAACCTATGCAACTGTATTTTCTTATGAAAATAAATGTTTATTATCTTTAATTCTCTTCTAAATTTTATTGAAAAAGTATTAATGATTAAATATAGTTTTTACTTTGTTTAATTTGTAATTTTAGGGTGACCATTTCCCAAACTGCCAAGTCAGCTGGGTAGTTGATAGTCCTATAGTAGATATGCGAGTTTACCTTCAACCAAAACATGCTATTTGACCTGTACGGTTTGTGTTTATTACTATAACAAGTTTAATCGATGACTGTATGATTATGGTAGGTCTAATAGAGGGCCATAAGTTGATATTATGAAATTTTCAATTTAAAACAGCCAAGAATTATTTAAAATTTTCACATATTTAACGGTAAAAACAAATATAAACAACAAAATTTTTTTCAAAAATAAACTTATGGTCCACTATAACAGGTCGTTATCTATCAAATGACACTTCAAATGTCACGTTACTGTTGATATTACGCACAGAGTGTTTGAAATAGAAACACGTGTTTTTTGGCATTTCCCGAAGGCAATACTTAACCAGTATTGTAATTCTACCAACACTTATTATTCTAACTAAGAAACTATTTAAAAAATTTGTATCCGATAGACCTTAGAGAAAGTATAAACATTATTACATAAAGAAATGTTATTTTTATGTAGGATTAGTTACAAAAACGTAATGACGACAGCACCCTTTCTGCCAGAATGTCCACTGACCTTTGTCAAGACCGATAAATATAGTTGTTTTGTCTGGCCGCTCAAAAGGAGCTATTTTTAATGCAATGTATCTTACACAATAGAGGAAGGCAGTACTTCTGTATGTATGGTTATTGTTATAGCACACGTATTTAGCATTGCTGTTAAAGATACTGCGACGTTGGACTAAATCTAGGTCTAGGCCATCTTATGAAGAAATAGGTATTTAATGATTCGGCAATTTTTTTCAACGCCTTATTAAAAAATTACACAACACCCAAAAATAAACTTATGAAATCTAATAATATAACTATGTTTCTGTTTGACTAGTTACGGTATTTCAACCACTATTCGTTGAAAAATACTACTTGGTATTTCTCTCAATTAAGTAAGCAATCATAAAATTATTAGATTTTTGCACTTGTTAATTTTTAACAAGTTGTTATTAAGGTGTTTTAATGTATAATATTTCTCATTTTTTTATGTTTACCGTACTACTACACATATAGTCTTGCCTTATTCTCTTAGATATGAGACGCAGACGCAACTTTTTGCGTATATTGATGCAAATATGAATGATTACTTGAGTGTAGGATGAGTGTAGATGACCTGTGTAGTCTAGTTACTAACTTAGTTCAATTCTTGCTCAGAAAAGGCCAGTTATTAATAGCCCAATATCTAGTGCAAGTAAAGGACCTACAGCTTTACGTGAAATCGAAACAACTTAGTATTGGTCAGGTTTTAGCTAATTGACCATCGTGATACTCATTTTCTGCCCTAAACAACATCGAAACACTGACTACCACCTAACAAACCCTAGGCAGATAGCAACCGTTAAGCGGTCACCATTTCTCTATTAAGATCATACACCCTATCACTACAATCTCCCATCAAAGAATAAGTTTGTTAATACATCGTGTTTAAAAAAAAATCGTTTTCCCATTTGATTCTTAGCTCTTCAAATTATTAATCAATGATGACTTCAAATAAAACTTTACATAAATAAACTGTAATATGGTTAATTAGTGTTTACGTCTAGTATAAAAATATTGAATCAATATTTTATTGTGACTTTTTTGCGAGATTTCAACACTTTTGATCGAGAAAAATAAAAATAAACCTAACATGATTTGTTATAAGTAAGGGAGTTTGTGGAATCTCCCTTCAATGGTTCATGTCTTACTTGTAAAGTAGAAAATTATTTGCTATGGTGGCTGAAATCTTATCTGATTGTACAGAGTTTAGCTGTGGAGTCCACAGGGCAGTAATTCTCGGACCCGTAATCTATTAATTTATATGAATGATGCAGGTGCATGTATTCCTTTAGTAAATTCAATTTTAGATGCAGAAAACACAACGCTGTTGTTCCAAGATTCAAGATACGACTTGGGAAAGAGGGTTTTTGACTTGATCACCACTAAGTAAAGCCTAATCATGGTATATTTGTGTTTTAACAGCGTTTATATATCTGATCTCTTTGATGTTCTCTCCCTTAATAATTCAGATTTTCGTTGCCAAAAGTTTACAACTAAGTAGTCCTTAACAACTGATTACCAATTTACAAAAGGCATTAACTAGTCTTAGGTAAGTTGTCGGCCTAATATAGGTTTTGTGTGAGAGTTCTAGGCATATAATTACTTGTATGTTTGTTATGTTAATATGTATATCATAGATGTTGGCAAAATTCTTGTAGTACTTTTATTACTTCCGAGTAATTTCAAAGTCTGTTCTAATTCTTGAGACAAATTGAGGATACGTATAGTATTTTGTTTTAAAAGATAGACTTTTATTTTTTAAGTTTAGATAAAAACTTTTCATTTTTCTCAACTAAAAATTTGTTAGTTAATAAAGTGACATTAATTAATATCCCAATTAAAAAGAGACAGTCGGTGGTTACTAGCTGATCTCTTTCAATATTGTCTATGACTATGATTGTAATCGAATTTCAAATCATTACCATTATCGAAAGTTACCATCGAACTTATCGAGGTTCTTAAGCTTATGAAGCTGGGCTTTAACCAACTATAATATTGACGAATTAAGTATTATAGCTACGAGTATAGTAAAATCATCTTGATGTACAACAAGCTATCTCCACAGGTGATGCAATATGAAAGATGTTGTGTTGATACCAAACTACAGTTCGACCAACTTTGTAATGTACTACTTTAGCTTTGACTTTATATGCAACAAAATGTGGGTACTGTAATAGATAATAATTTATACTGTGTTTAAATGAAATTAAGTAGGTCTAAGAACATAAAGGTTATGAGCATTTGTCTTACTATTTTAGAGCCCAGTTTTATCACAAAATAAAATTTTGTAATTACTTATAGCAAATAATTAATAGTTTCATATGTTCTGTAACAAATAATAATTTTAATGTCAAATTACAACATGCGTACAAAGGTAAGAATATCATTGTAAATGATTAGGGTAATCCATGTTAACATCCTTAGACAATATGTAATGGAAATAATTTACTTAAGCTACTATATGTTTACTTATATTGTATCAAACTTGTATTGTGATGTACCAATCGTTTGCTATGTAACAACGAAATGTAATAATTGAAATAGTTTTAATGTTATTCCAATGTTTATAAGAAAACGTTGCTTGTAGTTCAGATGGACTAACAAATATTTTTGAAGAACAACTCTGGTACATAAATTGCCAAACTTTGGAATACACTTATACCATATTAAACAGGTCATAATTTTTTAAACTATTTTACGTTAACCTAAAGTGTAACCCATTTTTTTTTGTTCGTCATCGCTTGGTCCTATTGGGTAGTTGGGCTTTGAAAGGGATTATACCACGGTATCTAAAACGAAGATTTCGCGCATTTCCTATGACGTCAATTGGACAAAATGCCAGCTGGGTGGAACAAAAAATAAACACAAAAATTCTGTTTGGATTCTCGTATTTACAATTCCAGCTGATTATTGGTGGTTGGATCTCTTACTATTTAGCTGAAAGCTTCCATGTGATTGGTAGCTTTAGTTACCAGTATTTTATCGAATAATCGAACCAGTTCGCCATGTGACGTCACAGTCTACTGCGCAAGCTCGTCCATATCTACCATCTTTTATAGTAACCGTTAGTAACCGTGGAGAATACTAACAGCTTTCAGTTACTAACCTTTATTTCACACAGATTCATTCCATAAATTCAATATGCTAGATTGAGATTCAGCTCGTTTGCAGTCGATCTAACAAAGTTGACGATTGTATAACACCCTGAAAAGACTCTTTCAGCTTCTCTCCATCCCTCCATTACTCCATCCGATGAATATCTCTCAATGTAAGGATACATGCGAGTTTTAACTGCAACTTCTCTGTATATTAAAATGTATTAAACAAGTACTTTTTGTGAAGAAACACCGTACAGAGCGAGCAACAGGTCCTTCTGTTCAAGTTGGTGTTTTCATTATATATATAGAATACAGACTTGATATTTGAAATGTATCTTTTCCATCACTTTACAAGTATAACTTATTCATTCAATAATTTTCCAAAGTGGAGTAATTAAGTGATTATACAGGGTGGAAAAAATATGGAACGCTTTTACATCTTTTGTATGACTTTACTTTTAAAAGTGAAATCTTATACTTGATCATGTTTACAAAGAACATACTTTTTGATGCCATTAGCGACATTATAACTTTTCAGGGTGACGGCCCACGTGGAATTGAACGAACATCTTTATTGTAATCCTAGGTCGAGTTTGGTATCAAATGGTCTATTCAAAAGAAATTAATTTCCAAAAACCGGACTGCGAAAGGTTTGTCCTTTCCATTGTAGTGGTCATTTGAATTTCAAAGTAACTAATTTGAACATTATTATTTCTCTGCTATTTAACGGTTTTAAGTTAATTGTTCTTATCGAAAACTATACTTGATGGAACACAATCAATTATTTTAAAAAATTATCAAATTATTTCTGGAAAAAATAACGTTGTTGTGAAAGCGATTCCATATTTTCTCCACCCTGTATAATATAATAACAGTATATTACAGTACGACTAAGTATACAGTAGTTCTTTTGGTTAGGACTAATAATTTGTTTTATAAAATATGTAAAGACTTGTCTAACT